>JAAAXO010000472.1:352971-422223 GCA_011799875.1 Thinopyrum elongatum
TATCTCTTGTTTCCCCACACATACGGACTCTAAAAACAGCCTATACTCAAGTATTTCGAAATTACATGGGCCTGGCCCAATAATAAGGTGACGCAGCACCTATAATAGCCTCTGGACGAAATTTATGAAGTGACATCTTGTATATTTCGTCCAAGGCTTCCTGCACTCATTATGGTGGCTTCAAAGTCCTGAAATCATCACTTGTAACTCCGTTCTTGTTCCCCTTGTGCATGCCATCATCTCCATGCTTGAACTTGCTCCAAGGTTCCTCTTTCTTGTCCAAGCTAGGCCCTTCATTTGTAAGCAAAACAAATGTATCCAATTTAGGCAGCATCATATTCTCATGAACTTTAGAATCATTACCAAGAAACGAAAGTACCTGATATTTTAATTGACGTGTGCGAGCTCTAGTAATTGGTCCAGTATGTATAGAAGCAGGGGCTGTGGGTGTAACAATGGTATTGATGTCCTCATCATGTAGAGATACTAAAATGCACACGAACAGTACGTGTTACCTTAACCTTGCCGCTGTTGTTGAACCATTGGATATAGTAAGGATGTGGATGTGGTCTTGTGGTGAGAGATAGCTTCTCCACCATCTCCATGCTAGCCAAGTTGTTGTAGCTCCCTCCATCTATGATGACGCGAACAGAACGTTCCTTCACAACTCCCTTTGTATGGAACAAATTATGCCTCTGATTTTGCTCAGCTTGTGTGACCTGCACACTCAAAACACGTTGAGCAACTAAACATTCATACCTGTCGGCGTCTTCAGGAGCCATGTATTGCGTCTCATGATCAGAATCATCTCCACCGTGGTCTTCACTTGTAATAAGAGCCAAAGTCTCCTCATCATAATCACTAGCGGACTCATACCCACCATCCTCAGTAGCAATCATAACACGCGGAGATTGGCATTCTCTCGCATAATGACCTCTTCCCTTACAACGACGACAAATAATATCATGTGTGTGCCCTGTTGATGCCATAGATGAAGAAGAGCTCTGGGCAGGCCCAGAAGGTGTACTCTTGGCAGATGGTGGTGGTGGTGCCTGTTTTCTTGTATCTCGATTGGAATTGGCGGCTGAAGTCAGTGGTGCCGCAGTAGGACGTGTGGGAGTAGAGGAGGCACGCGGTGTCCATGATGAAGATCGACCTGCAGAAAAATTAGTTCGCGCCAATGCCTGTCGATCCTGCACTTCACGTTCAGCTTTACAAGCAAGATGGAATAAACGAGTGATATTATTATACTCCTTATACTCTAGAATGGTCTGAATCTCTCTATTTAGTCCACCCATGAAATGTGCAAGCATAGCTTCATTCTCCTCAACAATACCACATCTAATCATGCCAGTTTGTAATTCCTGATAATATTCTTCTACAGAATTTTTTCCTTGTCTTAAGCGCTGCAATTTTTGAAGTAATTCACATTGATAATATGGTGGAACCCAACGAGTACGCATAGCAGTTTTCAAAGCAGCCCACGTAGCTGGAATAGGATATAATCTACAATGTTCAGACCACCATACACATGCAAAACTAGTAAAAGCACAAACAGCAGCAGCAACATGTCTCTCCTCGGGATATTGTAAACATGTAAAACGTTGTTCAGTTTCTAACTCCCAAGTAAGATATATATCAGGAACATATCTACCCTCGAATGGTGGAATATTCAATTTTAATTTAGGAAGATGGTCATGATCTCGTACCTGAAGTGGTGGTGCAGACCTACCATTGCGATTATTTGCATGTGGACGACCTGGTGCTGGTGGTTGCACGTAGTTATGATTTTGATCAACCTCATCCTCATAATCGCCCGCGTAATCATCCTCCTCCTCGGCACCAGCAGCAGCAGGAGCAGGAGCCAAAGAAGCATCAACAGTAGGTACAGCAGCACCAGAAGTTTGGCCATCCTCAAGAGGAACACGCTTCGCTCGTCCGAACTGATTTGGAAGGGGGCGTTGTTGTTGTCGTTGCAGAGGTGCGACAGGTGCAGCCGGTGGTGGTTGGGGAAGACGCGTGAGCAATTCATTAAACTTGTTATCCAGCTTTGTCTCGAACGACTTCTCCATGCCATCTATCTTCTCCATGGCCTCTTCAAATCTGTTTAGCACATCTCCCACCTGGCCACTCATCATTTGCTGAAATTTATCATGCAACTCCTTCTTCATCTATGGCATCAACAGGGCACACACATGATATTATTTGTCGTCGTTGTAAGGGAAGAGGTCATTATGCGAGAGAATGCCAATCTCCGCGTGTTATGATTGCTACTGAGGATGGTGGGTATGAGTCCGCTAGTGATTATGATGAGGAGACTTTGGCTCTTATTACAAGTGAAGAACACGGTGGAGATGATTCTGATCATGAGACGCAATACATGGCTCCTGAAGACGCTGACAGGTATGAATGTTTAGTTGCTCAACGTGTTTTGAGTGTGCAGGTCACACAAGCTGAGCAAAATCAGAGGCATAATTTGTTCCATACAAAGGGAGTTGTGAAGGAACGTTCTGTTCGCGTCATCATAGATGGAGGGAGCTGCAACAACTTGGCTAGCATGGAGATGGTGGAGAAGCTATCTCTCACCACAAGACCACATCCACATCCTTACTATATCCAATGGTTCAACAACAGCTGCAAGGTTAAGGTAACACGTACTGTTCGTGTGCATTTTAGTATCTCTACATATGCTGATTATGTTGATTGTGATGTGGTACCCATGCAAGCATGTTCATTATTACTTGGTAGACCATGGCAATTTGATAAAAATTCTGTACACCATGGTAGAAACAATCAGTATACTCTTGTTCATAAGGATAAACATATTACTTTGCTTCCTATGACTCCTGATTCTATTTTGAAAGATGATATTAATAGAGCTAGTAAAGCAAAACAGGAGAAAAATAAGAGTGAAAATCAGATTGTGGCAAAAGAATTTGAGCAACAAATGAAGCCTAATAATAAACCATCTAGTGTTGCTTCTGAAATTAAATTGAAAAGTGCATGCTTACTTGCCACCAAATCTGATATTGATGATCTAGATTTCAGCAATTCTGTTTGCTATGCTTTTGTGTGCAAAGAGGCGTTATTTTCATTCGAGGACGTGCCTTCCTCTTTGCCTCCTGCGGTCACTAACATTTTGCAGGAGTTCGCTGACGTCTTTCCATAAGACGTGCCTTCCTCTTTGTCTATCTCCTGCAAGCAAACAAAGAACAAGCAAGAAACTAAGATTTGTAATCTGGATATTGCGAATATAAGATGAAAGCTTTATTGATCAAGGTGGGGTTCTGTGACGTCTTGGTCTGGTCGTTGAACACAAACGAAGTACGCGAAGTTGCAGCTATGGCGAACTTTTAATCTAAACAAAACCCAAAGTCTAAACGGTGCCCTAAGGGCTGTATATATGGAGGAAGAGGAGGGGATTTCGTGGCCCTTGAAGGAGGGGTCCGAAACCAACCCTATCTCTTGTTTCCCCACACATACGGACTCTAAAAACAGCCTATACTCAAGTATTTCGAAATTACATGGGCCTGGCCCAATAATAAGGTGACGCAGCACCTATAATAGCCTCTGGACGAAATTTATGAAGTGACATCTTGTATATTTCGTCCAAGGCTTCCTGCACTCATTATGGTGGCTCCAAAGTCCTGAAATCATCACTTGTAACTCCGTTCTTGTTCCCCTTGTGCATGCCATCATCTCCATGCTTGAACTTGCTCCAAGGTTCCTCTTTCTTGTCCAAGCTAGGCCCTTCATTTGTAAGCAAAACAAATGTATCCAATTTAGGCAGCATCATATTCTCATGAACTTTAGAATCATTACCAAGAAACGAAAGTACCTGATATTTTAATTGGTGTGCGCGAGCTCTAGTAATTGGTCCAGTATGTATAGAAGCAGGGGCTGTGGGTGTAACAATGGTATTGATGTCCTCATCACAAAGGCTCAGATTGGTTCGGATATGATGAACTAACCCTAAATTTTTTTTTTGGCTTTTTCCTGGACTGTAGGTATGAAGAACAGACTCGATCTAAACTACGAAAAACTGTAAATCTCACCGAGCAACTTGGGAATCTGATACCACTTGATAGAGGCGAGGGTGTCCCGATCTTTCGATGAGATGATAGCTATCGTTTTTGGTGGAGTAGACTTTGACGATCCGACTACGAACGTGCGAGGACGTCGCGCCTTAGCAATCGCTGAACCAACTCCGAGAGGTTATTGACCACGCCGGAGCACAATCAACCTAACCACGAGGGTCTATCTCCTGCAAGCAAACGAAGAACAAGCAAGAAACTAAGATTTGCAATCTGGATATTGCGAATATAAGATGAAAGCTTTATTGATCAAGGTGGGGTTCTGTGACGTCTTGGTCTGGTCGTTGAACACAAACGAAGTACGCGAAGTTGCAGCTATGGCGAACTTTTAATCTAAACAAAACCCAAATTCTAAACGGTGCCCTAAGGGCTGTATATATGGAGGAAGAGGAGGGGATTTCGTGGCCCTTGAAGGAGGGGTCCGAAACCAACCCTATCTCTTGTTTCCCCACACATACGGACTCTAAAAACAGCCTATACTCAAGTATTTCGAAATTACATGGGCCTGGCCCAATAATAAGGTGACGCAGCACCCATAATAGCCTCTGGACGAAATTTATGAAGTGACATCTTGTATATTTCGTCCAAGGCTTCCTGCACTCATTATGGTGGCTTCAAAGTCCTGAAATCATCACTTGTAACTCCGTTCTTGTTCCCCTTGTGCATGCCCTCATCTCCATGCTTGAACTTGCTCCAAGGTTCCTCTTTCTTGTCCAAGCTAGGCCCTTCATTTGTAAGCAAAACAAATGTATCCAATTTAGGCAGCATCATATTCTCATGAACTTTAGAATCATTACCAAGAAACGAAAGTACCTGATATTTTAATTGGCGTGCGCGAGCTCTAGTAATTGGTCCAGTATGTATAGAAGCAGGGGCTGTGGGTGTAACAATGGTATTGATGTCCTCATCATTAGTTAACCCAAAAGGCATGACTAACCACTCATATAACCCGAACTTAGTTTTAAATGCTGTTTTCCATTCATCTCCCAATTTCATACGAATTTGATGGTATCCACTACGCAAATCAACTTTGGAGAATATTGTAGAGCCACTCAATTCATCAAGCATATCATCTAGCCTAGGAATAGGATGACGATAACGAATAGTAATATTATTAATGCCTCTACAATCAACACACATATGCGACGTACCATCCTTTTTTGGCACTAGTATAATAGGAACAGCACAAGGACTAAGAGATTCGCGTATATAACCTTTGTCGAGCAGCTCCTGTACTTGACGCATAATCTCCTTTCGTCTCCTCTGGATTGGTATGGTATGGCGCACGGTTTGGCAGTGAAGCACCGGGAATTAAGTCAATCTGATGCTCAATCCTGCGAATAGGTGGTAATCCCGGTGGCACGTCTTGTGGAAAGACATCAGCGAACTTCTGCAAAATGTTAGTGACAGCAGGAGGCAAAGAGGAAGGCACGTCCTCGAATGAAAATAATGCCTCTTTGCACACAAAAGCATGGCAAACAGATTTGCTGAAATCTAGCTCATCAATATCAGATTTGGTGGCAAGTAAACATGCACTTTTCAATTTAATTTCAGAAGCAACACTAGATGGTTTATTATTAGGCTTCATTTGTTACTCAAATTCTTTTGCCACAATCTGATTTTCACTCTTATTTTTCTCCTGTTTTGCTTTACTAGCTCTATTAATATCATCTTTCAAAATAGAATCAGGAGTCATAGGAAGCAAAGTAATATGTTTATCCTTATGAACAAGAGTATACTGATTATTTCTACCATGGTGTACAGAATTTTTATCAAATTGCCATGGTCTACCAAGTAATAATGAACATGCTTGCATGGGTACCACATCACAATCAACATAATCAGCATATGTAGAGATACTAAAATGCACACGAACAGTACATGTTACCTTAACCTTGCCGCTGTTGTTGAACCATTGGATATAGTAAGGATGTGGATGTGGTCTTGTGGTGAGAGATAGCTTCTCCACCATCTCCATGCTAGCCAAGTTGTTGCAGCTCCCTCCATCTATGATGACGCGAACAGAACGTTCCTTCACAACTCCCTTTGTATGGAACAAATTATGCCTCTGATTTTGCTCAGCTTGTGTGACCTGCACACTCAAAACACGTTGAGCAACTAAACATTCATACCTGTCAGCGTCTTCAGGAGCCATGTATTGCGTCTCATGATCAGAATCATCTCCACCGTGTTCTTCACTTGTAATAAGCGCCAAAGTCTCCTCATCATAGTCACTAGCGGACTCATACCCACCATCCTCAGTAGCAATCATAACACGCGGAGATTGGCATTCTCTCGCATAATGACCTCTTCCCTTACAACGACGACAAATAATATCATGTGTGTGCCCTGTTGATGCCATAGATGAAGAAGAGCTCTGGGCAGGCCCAGAAGGTGTACTCTTGGCAGATGGTGGTGGTGGTGCCTGTTTTCTTGTATCTCGGTTGGAATTGGCGGCTGAAGTCAGTGGTGCCGCAGTAGGACGTGTGGGAGTAGAGGAGGCACGCGGTGTCCATGATGAAGATCGACCAGCAGAAAAATTAGTTCGCGCCAATGCCTGTCGATCCTGCACTTCACGTTCAGCTTTACAAGCAAGATGGAATAAACGAGTGATATTATTATACTCCTTATACTCTAGAATGGTCTGAATCTCTCTATTTAATCCACCCATGAAACATGCAAGCATAGCTTCATTCTCCTCAACAATACCACATCTAATCATGCCAGTTTGTAATTCCTGATAATATTCTTCTACAGAATTTTTTCCTTGTCTTAAGCGCTGCAATTTTTGAAGTAATTCACGTTGATAATATGGTGGAACCCAACGAGTACGCATAGCAGTTTTCAAAGCAGCCCACGTAGCTGGAATAGGATATAATCTACAATGTTCAGACCACCATACACATGCAAAACTAGTGAAAGCACAAACAGCAGCAGCAACACGTCGTTCCTCGGGATATTGTAAACATGTAAAACGTTGTTCAGTTTCTAACTCCCAAGTAAGATATATATCAGGAACATATCTACCCTCGAATGGTGGAATATTCAATTTTAATTTAGGAAGATGGTCATGATCTCGTACCTGACGTGGTGGTGCAGACCTACCATTGCGATTATTTGCATGTGGACGACCTGGTGCTGGTGGTTGCACGTAGTTATGATTTTGATCAACCTCATCCTCATAATCGCCCGCGTAATCATCCTCCTCCTCGGCACCAGCACCAGCAGGAGCAGGAGCCAAAGAAGCATCAACAGTAGGTACAGCAGCACCAGAAGTTTGGCCATCCTCAAGAGGAACACGCTTCGCTCGTCCGAACTGATTTGGAAGGGGGCGTTGTTGTTGTCGTTGCAGAGGTGCGACAGGTGCAGCCGGTGGTGGTTGGGGAAGACGCGTGAGCAATTCATTAAACTTGTTATCCAGCTTTGTCTCGAACGACTTCTCCATGCCATCTATCTTCTCCATGGCCTCTTCAAATCTGTTTAGCACATCTCCCACCTGGCCACTCATCATTTGCTGAAATTTATCATGCAACTCCTTGTTCGTCATGTTCTCCCAGTCAATCTCGTCGGCTTGTGATCCTGCCATGGTTAGCAGCAATAGAAACACACAAGAATATGATCCTACAGACTACTAGAAAGTGGTGGTGGTGTGGTGTGGTGTCACAAATCTGTCAAGCAAATCTCAAATTCTTACCAGCTCTTACCCAGCAGCAGGTGGTGATCGGCAACCTTTGTAGTCAAAACTCTCAGAGCTTGGACAGAGCGATTGCCAGGTGGTGTCAAACGCACGATGTAGATGTATGTGGAGCTGGGAAGGCTTATGATATGGTAGCAAAAAGGGTCAGCAATAATCAATTCAGAGATGCAATGTTGAATAAACTCTCAACGACGGTACTGTGCTGGTCCTAGGCTAGACCGTGCTAGAGACGCGAGCCTAGAACACTAACAAAAATCACGGCGCTGCACGTAAACAAGGGAGGAGCACACTCTGAATATATATATATTTTTTTGCACTTTTTTTTCCTCTTTTTTCCTCTTTTTTTTTTCGAAAAAGTCTACAAATGGTCTAAAAACTGCCTAGCCAGAATTTTCCAGACTTAGTTTTTTTTTTTTAAACTGGAACTATTTTTCTTTTGCGGGTAGCACGAAAATTGGGGAATCCGACTTGTTCACGACTCGTAGTATCGCGTGATCTGGAACTCTAAAATAAAGGAATAAATACTGGACTCGGACTAGGACTGGTGGCAGAGATGAATATGGTGGAACTCGGACTGGTGATGGTATATGACGGTAGTATATGTGGGCTCGGATTGGTGGTGGTATATGGACTCGGATCGGTGGTGGTATCTGGACTCGGATCGGTGGTGGTATATGGTAGGGGCGATGATGATGGTGCGGCGGCGGCGTGTCAACTTGTGAACAGAACTCGAAACTCTAAAGAACTAGACGCTAAGACCAGCAACTTGACACGACGATGCAACCGCAAATTCAACAAAGCAAAAACCCTAAAAAGATTATGCAAAGGCTCAGATTGGTTCGGATATGATGAACTAACCCTAAATATTTTTTTTTTGGCTTTTTCCTGGACTGTAGGTATGAAGAACAGACTCGATCTAAACTACGAAAAACTGTAAATCTCACCGAGCAACCAGGGAATCTGATACCACTTGATAGAGGCGAGGGTGTCCCGATCTTTCGATGAGATGATAGCTATCGTTTTTGGTGGAGTAGACTTTGACGATCCGACTACGAACGTGCGAGGACGTCGCGCCTTAGCAATCGCTAAACCAACTCCGAGAGGTTATTGACCACGCCGGAGCACAATCAACCTGACCACGAGGGTCTATCTCCTGCAAGCAAACGAAGAACAAGCAAGAAACTAAGATTTGCAATCTGGATATTGCGAATATAAGATGAAAGCTTTATTGATCAAGTTGGGGTTCTGTGACGTCTTGGTCTGGGCGTTGAACACAAACGAAGTACGCGAAGTTGCAGCTATGGCGAACTTTTAATCTAAACAAAACCCAAAGTCTAAACGGTGCCCTAAGGGCTGTATATATGGAGGAAGAGGGGGGGATTTCGTGGCCCTTGAAGGAGGGGTCCGAAACCAACCCTATCTCTTGTTTCCCCACACATACGGACTCTAAAAACAGCCTATACTCAAGTATTTCGAAATTACATGGGCCTGGCCCAATAATAAGGTGACGCAGCACCTATAATAGCCTCTGGACGAAATTTATGAAGTGACATCTTGTATATTTCGTCCAAGGCTTCCTGCACTCATTATGGTGGCTTCAAAGTCCTGAAATCATCACTTGTAACTCCGTTCTTGTTCCCCTTGTGCATGCCATCATCTCCATGCTTGAACTTGCTCCAAGGTTCCTCTTTCTTGTCCAAGCTAGGCCCTTCATTTGTAAGCAAAACAAATGTATCCAATTTAGGCAGCATCATATTCTCATGAACTTTAGAATCATTACCAAGAAACGAAAGTACCTGATATTTTAATTGGCGTGCGCGAGCTCTAGTAATTGGTCCAGTATGTATAGAAGCAGGGGTTGTGGGTGTAACAATGGTATTGATGTCCTCATCACTAAAATAAAGGAATAAATACTGGACTCGGACTTGGACTGGTGGCAGAGATGAATATGGTGGAACTCGGACTGGTGATGGTATATGATGGTAGTATATGTGGGCTCGGATTGGTGGTGGTATATGGACTCGGATCGGTGGTGGTATCTGGACTCGGATCGGTGGTGGTATATGGTAGGGGCGATGATGATGGTGCGGCGGCGGCGTGACAACTTGTGAACAGAACTCGAAACTCTAAAGAACTAGACGCTAAGACCAGCAACTTGACACGACGATGCAACCGCAAATTCAACAAAGCAAAAACCCTAAAAAGATTATGCAAAGGCTCAGATTGGTTCGGATATGATGAACTAACCCTAAATTTTTTTTTTGGCTTTTTCTTGGACTGTAGGTATGAAGAACAGACTCGATCTAAACTACGAAAAACTGTAAATCTCACCGAGCAACCTGGGAATCTGATACCACTTGATAGAGGCGAGTGTGTCCCGATCTTTCGATGAGATGATAGCTATCGTTTTTGGTGGAGTAGACTTTGACGATCCGACTACGAACGTGCGAGGACGTCGCGCCTTAGCAATCGCTAAACCAACTCCGAGAGGTTATTGACCACGCCGGAGCACAATCAACCTGACCACGAGGGTCTATCTCCTGCAAGCAAACGAAGAACAAGCAAGAAACTAAGATTTGCAATCTGGATATTGCGAATATAAGATGAAAGCTTTATTGATCAAGGTGGGGTTCTGTGACGTCTTGGTCTGGTCGTTGAACACAAACGAAGTACGCGAAGTTGCAGCTATGGCGAACTTTTAATCTAAACAAAACCCAAAGTCTAAACGGTGCCCTAAGGGCTGTATATATGGAGGAAGAGGAGGGGATTTCGTGGCCCTTGAAGGAGGGGTCCGAAACCAACCCTATCTCTTGTTTCCCCACACATACGGACTCTAAAAACAGCCTATACTCAAGTATTTTGAAATTACATGGGCCTGGCCCAATAATAAGGTGACGCAGCACCTATAATAGCCTCAGGACGAAATTTATGAAGTGACATCTTGTATATTTCGTCCAAGGCTTCCTGCACTCATTATGGTGGCTTCAAAGTCCTGAAATCATCACTTGTAACTCCGTTCTTGTTCCCCTTGTGCATGCCATCATCTCCATGCTTGAACTTGCTCCAAGGTTCCTCTTTCTTGTCCAAGCTAGGCCCTTCATTTGTAAGCAAAACAAATGTATCCAATTTAGGCAGCATCATATTCTCATGAACTTTAGAATCATTACCAAGAAACGAAAGTACCTGATATTTTAATTGGCGTGCGCGAGCTCGAGTAATTGGTCCAGTATGTATAGAAGCAGGGGCTGTGGGTGTAACAATGGTATTGATGTCCTCATCATATATGGACTCAGAGAAATAGCAGATAAGCTGTGGTGGTATATGGTAGGGGCGATGATGATGGTGCGGCGGCGGCGTGACAACTTGTGAACAGAACTCGTAACTCTAGAGAACTAGACGCTAAGACCAGCAACTTGACACGACGATGCAACCACAAATTCAACAAAGCAAAAACCCTAAAAAGATTATGCAAAGGCTCAGATTGGTTCGGATATGATGAACTAACCCTAATTTTTTTTTTTTTGGCTTTTTCCTGGACTGTAGGTATGAAAAACAGACTCGATCTAAACTACGAAAAACTGTAAATCTCACCGAGCAACCTGGGAATCTGATACCACTTGATAGAGGCGAGGGTGTCCCGATCTTTCGATGAGATGATAGCTATCGTTTTTGGTGGAGTAGACTTTGACGATCCGACTACGAACGTGCGAGGACGTCGCGCCTTAGCAATCGCTAAACCAACTCCGAGAGGTTATTGACCACGCCGGAGCACAATCAACCTGACCACGAGGGTCTATCTCCTGCAAGCAAACGAAGAACAAGCAAGAAACTAAGATTTGCAATCTGGATATTGCGAATATAAGATGAAAGCTTTATTGATCAAGGTGGGGTTCTGTGACGTCTTGGTCTGGTCGTTGAACACAAACGAAGTACGCGAAGTTGCAGCTATGGCGAACTTTTAATCTAAACAAAACCCAAAGTCTAAACGGTGCCCTAAGGGCTGTATATATGGAGGAAGAGGAGGGGATTTCATGGCCCTTGAAGGAGGGGTCCGAAACCAACCCTATCTCTTGTTTCCCCACACATACGGACTCTAAAAACAGCCTATACTCAAGTATTTCGAAATTACATGGGCCTGGCCCAATAATAAGGTGACGCAGCACCCATAATAGCCTCTGGACGAAATTTATGAAGTGACATCTTGTATATTTCGTCCAAGGCTTCCTGCACTCATTATGGTGGCTTCAAAGTCCTGAAATCATCACTTGTAACTCCGTTCTTGTTCCCCTTGTGCATGCCATCATCTCCATGCTTGAACTTGCTCCAAGGTTCCTCTTTCTTGTCCAAGCTAGGCCCTTCATTTGTAAGCAAAACAAATGTATCCAATTTAGGCAGCATCATATTCTCATGAACTTTAGAACCATTACCAAGAAACGAAAGTACCTGATATTTTAATTGGCGTGCGCGAGCTCTAGTAATTGGTCCAGTATGTATAGAAGCAGGGGCTGTGGGTGTAACAATGGTATTGATGTCCTCATCACAAAGGCTCAGATTGGTTCGGATATGATGAACTAACCCTAATTTTTTTTTTTGGCTTTTTCCTGGACCGTAGGTATGAAGAACAGACTCGATCTAAACTACGAAAAACTGTAAATCTCACCGAGCAACTTGGGAATCTGATACCACTTGATAGAGGCGAGGGTGTCCCGATCTTTCGATGAGATGATAGCTATCGTTTTTGGTGGAGTAGACTTTGACGATCCGACTACGAACGTGCGAGGACGTCGCGCCTTAGCAATCGCTGAACCAACTCCGAGAGGTTATTGACCACGCCGGAGCACAATCAACCTGACCACGAGGGTCTATCTCCTGCAAGCAAACGAAGAACAAGCAAGAAACTAAGATTTGCAATCTGGATATTGCGAATATAAGATGAAAGCTTTATTGATCAAGGTGGGGTTCTGTGACGTCTTGGTCTGGTCGTTGAACACAAACGAAGTACGCGAAGTTGCAGCTATGGCGAACTTTTAATCTAAACAAAACCCAAAGTCTAAACGGTGCCCTAAGGGCTGTATATATGGAGGAAGAGGAGGGGATTTCGTGGCCCTTAAAGGAGGGGTCCGAAACCAACCCTATCTCTTGTTTCCCCACACATACGGACTCTAAAAACAGCCTATACTCAAGTATTTCGAAATTACATGGGCCTGGCCCAATAATAAGGTGACGCAGCACCTATAATAGCCTCTGGACGAAATTTATGAAGTGACATCTTGTATATTTCGTCCAAGGCTTCCTGCACTCATTATGGTGGCTTCAAAGTCCTGAAATCATCACTTGTAACTCCGTTCTTGTTCCCCTTGTGCATGCCATCATCTCCATGCTTGAACTTGCTCCAAGGTTCCTCTTTCTTGTCCAAGCTAGGCCCTTCATTTGTAAGCAAAACAAATGTATCCAATTTAGGCAGCATCATATTCTCATGAACTTTAGAATCATTACCAAGAAACGAAAGTACCTGATATTTTAATTGACGTGCGCGAGCTCTAGTAATTGGTCCAGTATGTATAGAAGCAGGGGCTGTGGGTGTAACAATGGTATTGATGTCCTCATCAAAAATTGCAGCGCTTAAGACAAGGAAAAAATTCTGTAGAAGAATATTATCAGGAATTACAAACTGGCATGATTAGATGTGGTATTGTTGAGGAGAATGAAGCTATGCTTGCACGTTTCATGGGTGGATTAAATAGAGAGATTCAGACCATTCTAGAGTATAAGGAGTATAATAATATCACTCGTTTATTCCATCTTGCTTGTAAAGCTGAACGTGAAGTGCAGGATCGACAGGCATTGGCGCGAACTAATTTTTCTGCAGGTCGATCTTCATCATGGACACCGCGTGCCTCCTCTACTCCCACACGTCCTACTGTGGCACCACTGACTTCAGCCGCCAATTCCAACTGAGATACAAGAAAACAGGCACCACCACCACCATCTGCCAAGAGTACACCTTCTGGGCCTGCCCAGAGCTCTTCTTCATCTATGGCATCAACAGGGCACACACATGATATTATTTGTCGTCGTTGTAAGGGAAGAGGTCATTATGCAAGAGAATGCCAATCTCCGCGTGTTATGATTGCTACTGAGGATGGTGGGTATGAGTCCGCTAGTGATTATGATGAGGAGACTTTGGCTCTTATTACAAGTGAAGAACACGGTGGAGATGATTCTGATCATGAGACGCAATACATGGCTCCTGAAGACGCTGACAGGTATGAATGTTTAGTTGCTCAACGTGTTTTGAGTGTGCAGGTCACACAAGCTGAGCAAAATCAGAGGCATAATTTGTTCCATACAAAGGGAGTTGTGAAGGAACGTTCTGTTCGCGTCATCATAGATGGAGGGAGCTGCAACAACTTGGCTAGCATGGAGATGGTGGAGAAGCTATCTCTCACCACAAGACCACATCCACATCCTTACTATATCCAATGGTTCAACAACAGCTGCAAGGTTAAGGTAACACGTACTGTTCGTGTGCATTTTAGTATCTCTACATATGCTGATTATGTTGATTGTGATGTGGTACCCATGCAAGCATGTTCATTATTACTTGGTAGACCATGGCAATTTGATAAAAATTCTGTACACCATGGTAGAAACAATCAGTATACTCTTGTTCATAAGGATAAACATATTACTTTGCTTCCTATGACTCCTGATTCTATTTTGAAAGATGATATTAATAGAGCTAGTAAAGCAAAACAGGAGAAAAATAAGAGTGAAAATCAGATTGTGGCAAAAGAATTTGAGCAACAAATGAAGCCTAATAATAAACCATCTAGTGTTGCTTCTGAAATTAAATTGAAAAGTGCATGCTTACTTGCTAGCAAATCTGATATTGATGATCTAGATTTCAGCAATTCTGTTTGCTATGCTTTTGTGTGCAAAGAGGCGTTATTTTCATTCGAGGACGTGCCTTCCTCTTTGCCTCCTGCGGTCACTAACATTTTGCAGGAGTTCGCTGACGTCTTTCCACAAGACGTGCCACCGGGATTACCACCTATGATAGAGGCGAGGGTGTCCCGATCTTTCGATGAGATGATAGCTATCGTTTTTGGTGGAGTAGACTTTGACGATCCGACTACGAACGTGCGAGGACGTCGCGCCTTAGCAATCGCTAAACCAACTCCGAGAGGTTATTGACCACGCCGGAGCACAATCAACCTGACCACGAGGGTCTATCTCCTGCAAGCAAACGAAGAACAAGCAAGAAACTAAGATTTGCAATCTGGATATTGCGAATATAAGATGAAAGCTTTATTGATCAAGGTGGGGTTCTGTGACGTCTTGGTCTGGTCGTTGAACACAAACGAAGTACGCGAAGTTGCAGCTATGGCGAACTTTTAATCTAAACAAAACCCAAAGTCTAAACGGTGCCCTAAGGGCTGTATATATGGAGGAAGAGGAGGGGATTTCGTGGCCCTTGAAGGAGGGGTCCGAAACCAACCCTATCTCTTGTTTCCCCACACATACGAACTCTAAAAACAGCCTATACTCAAGTATTTCGAAATTACATGGGCCTGGCCCAATAATAAGGTGACGCAGCACCTATAATAGCCTCTGGATGAAATTTATGAAGTGACATCTTGTATATTTCGTCCAAGGCTTCCTGCACTCATTATGGTGGCTTCAAAGTCCTGAAATCATCACTTGTAACTCCGTTCTTGTTCCCCTTGTGCATGCCATCATCTCCATGCTTGAACTTGCTCCAAGGTTCCTCTTTCTTGTCCAAGCTAGGCCCTTCATTTGTAAGCAAAACAAATGTATCCAATTTAGGCAGCATCATATTCTCATGAACATTAGAATCATTACCAAGAAACGAAAGTACCTGATAATTTAATTGGCGTGCGCGAGCTCTAGTAATTGGTCCAGTATGTATAGCAGCAGGGGCTGTGGGTGTAACAATGGTATTGATGTCCTCATCATTCTCCGAAGATGGAAGAGGCAACAAATCAATAGGTGCACGAGGTAGAAAACCATACACAATCTCAAAAGGGCACATCTTAGTAGTAGAATGCTATGAACGATTATAAGCGAATTCAATATGAGGCAAGCATTTTTCCCAAATTTTCTTATTATTCTTCAAAACAGCCCTAAGCATAGTAGACAAAGTTCTATTGACTACAGCTTATCCATCAGTTTGGGGGTGACAAGTAGTTCTAAAAAGAAATTTAGTCCCCAACTTAGCCCATAAACATCTCCAAAAGTGGCTAAGAAATTTAGTATCACGATCTGAAACAATAGTATTTGGCACACCTTGCAAGCGAATAATTTCACGAAAGAACAAATCAGCAACATTAGCAGCATCATCGCTTTTAAGACATGGTATAAAGTGTGCAATTTTCAAAAATCTATCCACGACAACAAATATGCTATCCCTCCCCTTCTTTGTTCGAGGTAATCCTAAAACAAAATCCATAGATATATCCTCCCAAGGAACACCAGGTACAGGCAAAGGCATATATAAATCATGAGGATTGAGTCGTGACTTAGCTTTTTGACATGTAGTGCAGCGAGCAACAAAACGCTCAACATCCCGTCTCATCTTTGGCCAAAAAAATGTGTAGCGAGTACATCCTCCGTCTTCTTCACGCCAAAGTGTCCCATTAATCCTCCTCCATGCACCTCCTGCAACAACAAAAGACGAACGGAGCTAGCTGGAATGCATAGCTTGTTAGCACGGAACACAAATCCATCATTCAGGACGAATTTGTTCCATGTTCTTCCTTCTTTACAATTCTGCATTACATCTTTAAAATCAGCATCATGCACATATTGATCTTTGATGGTCTCCAAACCAAATATTTTAAAGTCAAGTTGTGAAAGCATAGTATAACGACGAGACAATGCATCAGCAATAACATTTTCTTTACCCTTCTTGTGTTTAATGACATTTTCTTTACCCTTCTTGATACATTGTCTCGTCGTTATACTATGCTTTCACAAATTGACTTTAAAATATTTGGTTTGGAGACCATCAAAGATCAATATGTGCATGATGCTGATTTTAAAGATGTAATGCAGAATTGTAAAGAAGGAAGAACATGGAACAAATTCGTCCTGAATGATGGATTTGTGTTCCGTGCTAACAAGCTATGCATTCCAGCTAGCTCCGTTCGTCTTTTGTTGTTGCAGGAGGTGCATGGAGGAGGATTAATGGGACACTTTGGCGTGAAGAAGACGGAGGATGTACTCGCTACACATTTTTTTGGCCAAAGATGAGACGGGATGTTGAGCGTTTTGTTGCTCGCTGCACTACATGTCAAAAAGCTAAGTCACGACTCAATCCTCATGATTTATATATGCCTTTGCCTGTACCTGGTGTTCCTTGGGAGGATATATCTATGGATTTTGTTTTAGGATTACCTCGAACAAAGAAGGGGAGGGATAGCATATTTGTTGTCGTGGATAGATTTTTGAAAATTGCACACTTTATACCATGTCTTAAAAGCGATGATGCTGCTAATGTTGCTGATTTGTTCTTTCGTGAAATTATTCGCTTGCAAGGTGTGCCAAATACTATTGTTTCAGATCGTGATACTAAATTTCTTAGCCACTTTTGGAGATGTTTATGGGCTAAGTTGGGGACTAAATTTCTTTTTAGAACTACTTGTCACCCCCAAACTGATGGATAAGCTGTAGTCAATAGAACTTTGTCTACTATGCTTAGGGCTGTTTTGAAGAATAATAAGAAAATTTGGGAAAAATGCTTGCCTCATATTGAATTCGCTTATAATCGTTCATAGCATTCTACTACTAAGATGTGCCCTTTTGAGATTGTGTATGGTTTTCTACCTCGTGCACCTATTGATTTGTTGCCTCTTCCATCTTCGGAGAATGATGAGGACATCAATACCATTGTTACACCCACAGCCCCTGCTGCTATACATACTGGACCAATTACTAGAGCTCGCGCACGCCAATTAAATTATCAGGTACTTTCGTTTCTTGGTAATGATTCTAATGTTCATGAGAATATGATGCTGCCTAAATTGGATACATTTGTTTTGCTTACAAATGAAGGGCCTAGCTTGGACAAGAAAGAGGAACCTTGGAGCAAGATCAAGCATGGAGATGATGGCATGCGCAAGGGGAACAAGAACGGAGTTACAAGTGATGATTTCAGGACTTTGAAGCCACCATAAGGAGTGCAGGAAGCCTTGGACGAAATATACAAGATGCCACTTCATAAATTTCGTCCAGAGGCTATTATAGGTGCTGCGTCACCTTATTATTGGGCCAGGCCCATGTAATTTCGAAATACTTGAGTATAGGCTATTTTTAGAGTCCGTATGTGTGGGGAAACAAGAGATAGGGTTGGTTTCGGACCCCTCCTTCAAGGGCCACGAAATCCCCCCCTCTTCCTCCATATATACAGCCCTTAGGGCACCGTTTAGACTTTGGGTTTTGTTTAGATTAAAAGTTCGCCATAGCTGCAACTTCGCGTACTTCGTTTGTGTTCAACAACCAGACCAAGACGTCACAGAACCCCACCTTGATCAATAAAGCTTTCATCTTATATTCGCAATATCCAGATTGCAAATCTTAGTTTCTTGCTTGTTCTTCGTTTGCTTGCAGGAGATAGACCCTTGTGGTCAGGTTGATTGTGCTCCTGCGTGGTCAATAACCTCTCGGAGTTGGTATAGCGATTGCTAAGGCGCGACGTCCTCGCACGTTCGTAGTCGGATCGTCAAAGTCTACTCCACCAAAAACGATAGCTATCATCTCATCGAAAGATTGGGACACCCTCGCCTCTATCAAGTGGTATCAGATTCCCAGGTTGCTCGGTGAGATTTACAGTTTTTCGTAGTTTAGATCGAGTCTGTTCTTCATACCTACAGTCCAGGAAAAAGGCAAAAAAAAATTTAGGGTTAGTTCATCATATCCGAACCAATCTGAGCCTTTGCATAATCTTTTTAGGGTTTTTGCTTTGTTGAATTTGCGGTTGCATCGTCGTGTCAAGTTGCTGGTCTTAGCGTCTAGTTCTTTAGAGTTTCGAGTTCTGTTCACAAGTTGTCACGCCGCCGCCGCACCATCATCATCGCCCCTACCATTTACCACCACAGCTTATCTGCTATTTCTCTGAGTCCATATACCACCACCGATCCGAGTCCATATACCACCACCGATCCGAGTCCATATACCACCACCAATCCGAGCCCACATATACTACCGTCATATACCATCACCAGTCCGAGTTCCACCAGATTCATCTCTGCCACCAGTCCTAGTCCGAGTCCAGTATTTATTCCTTTATTTTAGAGTTCCAGATCACGCGATACTACGAGTCGTGAACAAGTCGGATACGCCAATTTTCGTGCTACCCGCAGAAGAAAAATAGTTCCAGTTTCAAAAAAAAAAAAGTCTGGAAAATTCTGGCTAGGCAGTTTTTAGA
The DNA here is from genome assembly GCA_011799875.1 of Thinopyrum elongatum. Lineage (NCBI taxonomy): Eukaryota > Viridiplantae > Streptophyta > Magnoliopsida > Poales > Poaceae > Thinopyrum > Thinopyrum elongatum. The sequence continues at coordinate 372,212 of JAAAXO010000472.1, forward strand.
CCATTTGAAGACTTTGATGAGGACATGACTACCTTGGATACGACCAAAAATATTGCATACATGTATATTTGTGAGGTGATTTCTAATGCAAACTATGCAATAATTTATTTATGTCATCCAAGACAAAAATACTTCACAAACTTTTGTGTCATGTCTAATTGCAGGTGTATGGGACATTTGTACAATCCACATATGAAGATAAGGGGAAAAGAGATGTTTAGGTGCTGTTCAAAAAGTCCTCTCACGTCACTTTTGGGCCAAGAGAAGATAGAGTCCAAGTCTCTCACGTTCTGGATTCAGATTCGGACTGCACAGACATACCTGACTCAAAACGCCAAGAACTATTTCATACGGACTCCGAATTGGGTGATTCTTTTTTTGTTGGAAAGTAGATTTCGTGCTCTTTCCAACCCAGTTGGATTCACCTTCAAATTCGTCCGGAGCGTTGAGTTCTCGATGAAACAATCTGACGCTGCAACAGAATCCGAGTCAAACTACAAGTCCAAAGGTGTTGCATCACCTCCACTTGGGCCCATGAGCCTTGTACGACCTAGGGTTAGTTTTAGGCTGCCTTGGGACGTCCTCCCACATCCTTGGCCACCACCCCTTGCTCCTATATAAGTAGATCCATCTAGTAGCTTTTTCCTTGGGATTTGTTTAGTTAAAAGTTAGCCATTGCAACTTCGTGTACTTCGTTTGTGTCCAACGACCAGACCAAGACCGCTTTCGGATCCCCACCTTTATCAATACTTCATCTATATTCCCAATATTCAGATTGCATTATCATATTCTTGCTTGTTCTTCGATTGCGTGCAGGAATAGACCTTCGTGGTCAGGCTGATCGTGCTTTCAGCATCGTCAGTAACCTCGGGAGATTGGTTTAGCGATTGCTAAGGCGCAACGTCGTGCACGTTTGTAGTCGGATCGTCAAAGTCGACTCCACCAAATCGATAGCTATCATCTCATCGAAAGATCGGGACACCCCCACCTCTATCAAGTGGTATCAGTTTTCAGGTTGCTCAGTGAGAATTTCCAGTTTTCCCTAGATTAGATTTATTTTCTTACCTATTGTTCAAGAAAAAGCCACAAAAAAAAGTTAGATCTATTCATCCTTTGTCCAAGCCAGTCTGAGCCTTTGCAATTTTCTTTTCATTGTTTGCATTATTGAATTATCGGTTGCATCGTCGTGTTCAGTTGCTGGTCTTAGTGTCTAGTTCGTTTAGAGTTTCGAGTTCTGTTCACATTAGTCACGCCGCCGCTGCATCGTTATTCCTTCCGCTGTCCACCATCCCATCCATCAATTTCCAAATCGTGCTACCCACCATTCATTGTCATGATCATAGTTGAGGTCGTTCACATCTGTGCTTGATCCAATCTACATCTTATCTAGTTTGTCTTGGAAAAAGGGAGAGAGAAAAAAGAGAGAAAAAAAAGTTAAAAAAAAAGTCAGAGAAAAAAAAGAGAGAAAGAAAAAGAAAAAAAGTGTGAGAAAAAAAAAGAGAGAAGAAAAAAAAACAAAATTCGGATCTATCTAGACTCAATCTCGTAGCTGAATTCGGATTGGAAACTGTTTTGCGCAGTGTTCAGTAAAACAGGCATATCTTTTTCGTACGAACTCTGTTTTGGCTCCGTGAGTACTCAAATTAAAGCTAGTGATGAGCCGCATCTAAATAGTTTCAGAAGCTGGTTCAATATTTGACACCTCAAAATCGGCTTCTAAATAGGTCTTTTTGCCCTCCGAAGTTCGCGAACACAGCTTGTTCCAGTTTTTCAGGCCAGTTTTAGAATTTTTTGACTCCTCATATCAACTCGGAATTTAGTGATTCTTTTTGCGTTTGAAAGCTTAAGTTAGAGCCATTCTGGACAAAAATTATCATAAAATTGGCACAAACTTTTATAGAGTAAAGTTGGAGAGAGAATTGTTGGTATATGCTATTTGGTAGTTGTTTCTCATCATTATCTTTACTGCCATTGTGATCTTCACTTATATCTTGCTGTCCAGAGCTACTTCATATCCTTTATTGATGCTAGTTGTGCTACGCCGTGACCTCATTAGTATTCTAGGCTCGCGTCTCTAGTCCGGTCTAGCCTAGGACCAGCACAGTACCGTCGTTGAGCGTTTATTCAACATTGCATCTCTGAATTGATTATTGCTAATCTTTTGCTACCATATATAGCCAACCCAGCTCCACATATTTATACACCGTGTATACGTACGTTCACCTGGCAATCGCTTTACTCAATCTTCGGAGTTATTTGACACCGCTGGTTGCCCATCACCACCTGCTGCATGGTAAGAACTTGTAAGATATTGATATTTGCTTTACTGTGAGCGCTTTACCACCACATCCTAGTAGTTCATAGGAACATTATTCTCGATTTTTTTTGTTTCTACTAATCATGGCAGGTTCCGGAGTTGTTAGTTCTTGGGCTTCATCGATCGTGGGAGATTTGCCATCACCTAAGAAAATGCAACAACCGCCACAAGAGGAGCAATTACATCAGAATGCACATAATCAGGTTAATGTTTCCATGCCACCATTTACTGGTCGTTTTAGGCCTGATTTATATATTGAATGGGAGTACGAAATAAATGCTATATTTGCTTCCCATAATTTTGATGAGCGTGGAAAATTTCAAGCTGCGGTTAGTACTTTTAGTAGCTTTGCTTTAGTTTGGTGGAGTGAATATTGTCGGTTAAACCCTGATCTTATACCTACTACTTGGGATGATTTAAAACTTGTCCTGAGAGATAGATTCGTTGATGTTTATTATACTCGTGGCATGATTAAAAAATTACAACATTTAAAACAAGGCACTGACACGGTAACAAAATATTATGATGATTTACAAACTACATTGTTGCACTCATTTTTAGAAGAAAGTGAAGAAGATTTTATGGATAGATTTTGGGGAGGATTAAACCGTGATATTCAAGAGATTCTAATTCATGAAGAGTGTTATCCTATGGACCATTTGTTTCGTCTTGCTTGCAAAGCTGAACAGGAAATAAAACGACGTGTTGGCCACAAGGAGAACAAGCGCACGGTGCACATTCCAAGTGTTGATACAGATGTTTCTTCAACTACTAGGCGTACTATGACAACCACATCCATTGTTGTGAGGACTACATCACCTCCACCATGTGACACATCACCCCCGAGAGTGGCTACATCAGCTGAGTTGATCATAAGAGGTAATGACAAAGGTACTGATCTTCCACCTCTACATGAGAATGAGGAATGCCTTGTCAATTTAAATGCACCATCTGATCAGCTACCCACTACTTTGATCACACCACCTATTTTAGAGGACTATGTTGATAATTTGACTTTGCCATGTGACCAAACAACTAAAAGATCAACAATTTCAAGTGGACCCATTGAATTAACTATTAATATGAAAGAACCATGTGAATCAGGGAATAAATCAGATTTGGATCAAATACGTTTGAAAATAATTGTGCCAATGTTTAATCATTTTGATATGACCTCTAATCTTGGTGATGATTCTGTGTCAAATGACTTATTGCATGTTTGCTTATTTAAGCATGTTGTAGCATGTAAATTTGATGCAAGTAAGGTTTATTCACCAATGTTGGGATGGTTTAATGATGAACATTGTCAACCTTTTGAAATGAATAAGGGCTTCACTTATATATGCAAACTGAGTTGCAATATTTTCATGCCTTCTACTTCTTGTGATAATATTTTGGCTTTAGATTTTATGAACTATGAAGGTTACTCATGTATACATGTGTCATATGTGCAAAAACCAAGGGAAGTAAAAATGGATGACATATACATATACAACATGTACACCTTGTCTCTTTTGTTAGCCACATTTCAGATTAAGCAACGCCGAGGACGGCTTTGTTTTCAAGAAGGGGAGGATGATGAGGACATGAATACCTTGGATACGACCAAAAATATTGCATACATGTATATTTGTGAGGTGATTTCTAATGCAAACTATGCAATAATTTATTTGTGTCATCCAGGACAAAAATACTTCACAAACTTTTGTGCCATGTCTAATTGCAGGTGTATGGGACATTTGTACAATTCACATATGATAGAGGCGAGGGTGTCCCGATCTTTCGATGAGATGATAGCTATCGTTTTTGGTGGAGTAGACTTTGACGATCCGACTACGAACGTGCAAGGACGTCGCGCCTTAGCAATCGCTAAACCAACTCCGAGAGGTTATTGACCACGCCGGAGCACAATCAACCTGACCACGAGTGTCTATCTCCTGCAAGCAAACGAAGAACAAGCAAGAAACTAAGATTTGCAATCTGGATATTGCGAATATAAGATGAAAGCTTTATTGATCAAGGTGGGGTTCTGTGACGTCTTGGTCTGGTCGTTGAACACAAACGAAGTACGCGAAGTTGCAGCTATGGCGAACTTTTAATCTAAACAAAACCCAAAGTATAAACGGTGCCCTAAGGGCTGTATATATGGAGGAAGAGGAGGGGATTTCGTGGCCCTTGAAGGAGGGGTCCGAAACCAACCCTATCTCTTGTTTCCCCACACATACGGACTCTAAAAACAGCCTATACTCAAGTATTTCGAAATTACATGGGCCTGGCCCAATAATAAGGTGACGCAGCACCTATAATAGCCTCTGGACGAAATTTATGAAGTGACATCTTGTATATTTCGTCCAAGGCTTCCTGCACTCATTATGGTGGCTTCAAAGTCCTGAAATCATCACTTGTAACTCCGTTCTTGTTCCCCTTGTGCATGCCATCATCTCCATGCTTGAACTTGCTCCAAGGTTTCTCTTTCTTGTCCAAGCTAGGCCCTTCATTTGTAAGCAAAACAAATGTATCCAATTTAGGCAGCATCATATTCTCATGAACTTTAGAATCATTACCAAGAAACGAAAGTACCTGATATTTTAATTGGCGTGCGCGAGCTCTAGTAATCGGTCCAGTATGTATAGAAGCAGGGGCTGTGGGTGTAACAATGGTATTGATGTCCTCATCATTTTTTTTTCTTTTCTTTTTTTGCACTTTTTTTTTTGCTCCGCAACAATTTTTTTTCGAAAAAGTCTACAAATGGTCTAAAAACTGCCTAGCCAGAATTTTCCAGACTTAGTTTTTTTTTTTTGAAACTGGAACTATTTTTCTTCTACGGGTAGCACGAAAATTGGGGAATCCGACTTGTTCACGACTCGCAGTATCGCGTGATCTGGAACTCTAAAATAAAGGAATAAATACTGGACTCGGACTAGGACTGGTGGCAGAGATGAATATGGTGGAACTCGGACTGGTGATGGTATATGACGGTAGTATATGTGGACTCGGATTGGTGGTGGTATATGGACTCGGATCGGTGGTGGTATATGGACTCAGAGAAATAGCAGATAAGCTGTGGTGGTATATGGTAGGGGCGATGATGATGGTGCGGCGGCGGCGTGACAACTTGTGAACAGAACTCGAAACTCTAAAGAACTAGACGCTAAGACCAGCAACTTGACACGACGATGCAACCGCAAATTCAACAAAGCAAAAACCCTAAAAAGATTATGCAAAGGCTCAGATTGGTTCGGATATGATGAACTAACCCTAATTTTTTTTTGTGGCTTTTTTTTTGGACAATACGTAAGAAAATAAATCTAATCTAGGGAAAACTGGAAATTCTCACCGAGCAACCAGAAAACTGATACCACTTGATAGAGGCGAGGGTGTCCCGATCTTTCGATGAGATGGTAACTATCGATTTGGTGGAGCCGACTTTGACGATCCGACTACAAACGTGCACGACGTTGCGCCTTAGCAATTAGGCAGCATCATATTCTCATGAACTTTAGAATCATTACCAAGAAACGAAAGTACCTGATATTTTAATTGGCGTGCGCGAGCTCTAGTAATTGGTCCAGTATGTATAGAAGCAGGGGCTGTGGGTGTAACAATGGTATTGATGTCCTCATCATCTTTTTTTCTTTTTTTTTTGCCCCGCAACAATTTTTTTTTGAAAAAGTCTACAAATGGTCTAAAAACTGCCTAGCCAGAATTTTCCAGACTTAGTTTTTTTTTTTTGAAACTGGAACTATTTTTCTTCTACGGGTAGCACGAAAATTGGGGAATCCGACTTGTTCACGACTCGCAGTATCGCGTGATCTGGAACTCTAAAATAAAGGAATAAATACTGGACTCGGACTAGGACTGGTGGCAGAGATGAATATGGTGGAACTCGGACTGGTGATGGTATATGACGGTAGTATATGTGGACTCGGATTGGTGGTGGTATATGGACTCGGATCGGTGGTGGTATATGGACTCAGAGAAATAGCAGATAAGCTGTGGTGGTATATGGTAGGGGCGATGATGATGATGCGGCGGCGGCGTGACAACTTGTGAACAGAACTCGAAACTCTAAAGAACTAGACGCTAAGACCAGCAACTTGACACGACGATGCAACCGCAAATTCAACAAAGCAAAAACCCTAAAAAGATTATGCAAAGGCTCAGATTGGTTCGGATATGATGAACTAACCCTAATTTTTTTTTGTGGTTTTTTTTTTGGACAATACGTAAGAAAATAAATCTGATCTAGGGAAAACTGGAAATTCTCACCGAGCAACCTGAAAACTGATACCACTTGATAGAGGCGAGGGTGTCCCGATCTTTCGATGAGATGGTAACTATCGATTTGGTGGAGCCGACTTTGACGATCCGACTACAAACGTGCACGACGTTGCGCCTTAGCAATCGCTAAACCAATCTCCTGAGGTTACTGACGATGCTGGAAGCACGATCAACCTGACCACGAAGGTCTATTCCTGCACGCAATCGAAGAACAAGCAAGAATATGATAATGCAATCTGAATATTGCGAATATAGATGAAGTATTGATAATGGTGGGGATCCGAAAGCGGTCTTGGTCTGGTCGTTGGACACAAACGAAGTACACGAAGTTGCAATGGCTAACTTTTAACTAAACAAATCCCAAAGTCTAAACGGTGCCCTAAGGGCTGTATATATGGAGGAAGAGGAGGGGATTTCGTGGCCCTTGAAGGAGGGGTCCGAAACCAACACTATCTCTTGTTTCCCCACACATACGGACTCTAAAAACAGCCTATACTCAAGTATTTCGAAATTACATGGGCCTGGCCCAATAATAAGGTGACGCAGCACCTATAATAGCCTCTGGACGAAATTTATGAAGTGACATCTTGTATATTTCGTCCAAGGCTTCCTGCACTCATTATGGTGGCTTCAAAGTCCTGAAATCATCACTTGTAACTCCGTTCTTGTTCCCCTTGTGCATGCCATCATCTCCATGCTTGAACTTGCTCCAAGGTTCCTCTTTCGTGTCCAAGCTAGGCCCTTCATTTGTAAGCAAAAAAAATGTATCCAATTTAGGCAGCATCATATTCTCATGAACTTTAGAATCATTACCAAGAAACGAAAGTACCTGATATTTTAATTGACGTGCGCGAGCTCTAGTAATTGGTCCAGTATGTATAGAAGCAGGGGCTGTGGGTGTAACAATGGTATTGATGTCCTCATCACTGTATATATGGAGGAAGAGGAGGGGATTTCGTGGCCCTTGAAGGAGGGGTCCGAAACCAACCCTATCTCTTGTTTCCCCACACATACGGACTCTAAAAACAGCCTATACTCAAGTATTTCGAAATTACATGGGCCTAGCCCAATAATAAGGTGACGCAGCACCTATAATAGCCTCTGGACGAAATTTATGAAGTGACATCTTGTATATTTCGTCCAAGGCTTCCTGCACTCATTATGGTGGCTTCAAAGTCCTGAAATCATCACTTGTAACTCCGTTCTTGTTCCCCTTGTGCATGCCATCATCTCCATGCTTGAACTTGCTCCAAGGTTCCTCTTTCTTGTCCAAGCTAGGCCCTTCATTTGTAAGCAAAACAAATGTATCCAATTTAGGCAGCATCATATTCTCATGAACTTTAGAATCATTACCAAGAAACGAAAGTACCTGATATTTTAATTGGCGTGCGCGAGCTCTAGTAATTGGTCCAGTATGTATAGAAGCAGGGGCTGTGGGTGTAACAATGGTATTGATGTCCTCATCATATATGCACTCAGAGAAATAGCAGATAAGCTGCGGTGGTATATGGTAGGGGCGATGATGATGGTGCGGCGGCGGCGTGACAACTTGTGAACAGAACTCGAAACTCTAAAGAACTAGACGCTAAGACCAGCAACTTGACACGACGATGCAACCACAAATTCAACAAAGCAAAAACCCTAAAAAGATTATGCAAAGGCTCAGATTGGTTCGGATATGATGAACTAACCCTATTTTTTTTTTGGCTTTTTCCTGGACTGTAGGTATGAAGAACAGACTCGATCTAAACTACGAAAAACTGTAAATCTCACCGAGCAACCTGGGAATCTGATACCACTTGATAGAGGCGAGGGTGTCCCGATCTTTCGATGAGATGATAGCTATCGTTTTTGGTGGAGTAGACTTTGACGATCCGACTACGAACGTGCGAGGACGTCGCGCCTTAGCAATCGCTAAACCAACTCCGAGAGGTTATTGACCACGCCGGAGCACAATCAACCTGACCACGAGGGTCTATCTCCTGCAAGCAAACGAAGAACAAGCAAGAAACTAAGATTTGCAATCTGGATATTGCGAATATAAGATGAAAGCTTTATTGATCAAGGTGGGGTTCTGTGACGTCTTGGTCTGGCCGTTGAACACAAACGAAGTACGCGAAGTTGCAGCTATGGCGAACTTTTAATCTAAACAAAACCCAAAGTCTAAACGGTGCCCTAAGGGCTGTATATATGGAGGAAGAGGAGGGGATTTCGTGGCCCTTGAAGGAGGGGTCCGAAACCAACCCTATCTCTTGTTTCCCCACACATACGGACTCTAAAAACAGCCTATACTCAAGTATTTCGAAATTACATGGGCCTGGCCCAATAATAAGGTGACGCAGCACCTATAATAGCCTCTGGACGAAATTTATGAAGTGACATCCTGTATATTTCGTCCAAGGCTTCCTGCACTCATTATGGTGGCTTCAAAGTCCTGAAATCATCACTTGTAACTCCGTTCTTGTTCCCCTTGTGCATGCCATCATCTCCATGCTTGAACTTGCTCCAAGGTTCCTCTTTCTTGTCCAAGCTAGGCCCTTCATTTGTAAGCAAAACAAATGTATCCAATTTAGGCAGCATCATATTCTCATGAACTTTAGAATCATTACCAAGAAACGAAAGTACCTGATATTTTAATTGGCGTGCACGAGCTCTAGTAATTGGTCCAGTATGTATAGAAGCAGGGGCTGTGGGTGTGATAGAGGCGAGGGTGTCCCGATCTTTCGATGAGATGATAGCTATCGTTTTTGGTGGAGTAGACTTTGACGATCCGACTACGAACGTGCGAGGACGTCGCGCCTTAGCAATCGCTAAACCAACTCCGAGAGGTTATTGACCACGCCGGAGCACAATCAACCTGACCACAAGGGTCTATCTCCTACAAGCAAACGAAGAACAAGCAAGAAACTAAGATTTGCAATCTGGATATTGCGAATATAAGATGAAAGCTTTATTGATCAAGGTGGGGTTCTGTGACGTCTTGGTCTGGTCGTTGAACACAAACGAAGTACGCGAAGTTGCAGCTATGGCGAACTTTTAATCTAAACAAAACCCAAAGTCTAAACGGTGCCCTAAGGGCTGTATATATGGAGGAAGAGGAGGGGATTTCGTGGCCCTTGAAGGAGGGGTCCGAAACCAACCCTATCTCTTGTTTCCCCACACATACGGACTCTAAAAACAGCCTATACTCAAGTATTTCGAAATTACATGGGCCTGGCCCAATAATAAGGTGACGCAGCACCTATAATAGCCTCTGGACGAAATTTATGAAGTGACATCTTGTATATTTCGTCCAAGGCTTCCTGCACTCATTATGGTGGCTTCAAAGTCCTGAAATCATCACTTGTAACTCCGTTCTTGTTCCCCTTGTGCATGCCATCATCTCCATGCTTGAACTTGCTCCAAGGTTCCTCTTTCTTGTCCAAGCTATGATGAGGACATGACTACCTTGGATATGACCAAAAATATTGCATACATGTATATTTGTGAGGTGATTTCTAATGCAAACTATGCAATAATTTATTTATGTTATCCAAGACAAAAATACTTCACAAACTTTTGTGCCATGTCTAATTGCAGGTGTATGGGACATTTGTACAATCCACATATGAAGATAAGGGAAAAAGAGAAGTTTATGTGCTGTTCAAAAAGTCCTCTCACGTCACTTTTGGGCCAAGAGAAGATAGAGTCCAAGTCTCTCACGTTCTGGATTCAGATTCGGACTGCACAGACATACCTGACTCAAAACGCCAAGAACTATTTCATACGGACTCCGAATTGGGTGATTCTTTTTTTGTTGGAAAGTAGATTTCGTGCTCTTTCCAACCCAATTGGTTTCATCTTAAAATTCGTCCGGAGCGTTGAGTTATCAATGAAACAATCTGACGCTGCAGCAGAATCCGAGTCAAACTACAAGTCCAAAGGTGTTGCATCACCTCCACTTGGGCCCATTGGTCTTGTACGACCTAGGGTTAGTTTTAGGCTGCCTTGGGACGTCCTCCCACCTCCTTGGCCGCCACCCCTTACTCCTATATAAGTAGATCCATCTAGTAGCTATTTCCTTAGGTTTTGTTTAGATTAAAAGTTTGCCATAGCTGCAACTTCGCGTACTTCGTTTGTGTTCAACAACCAGACCAAGACGTCACAGAACCCCACCTCGATCAATAAAGCTTTCATCTTATATTCGCAATATCCAGATTGCAAATCTTAGTTTCTTGCTTGTTCTTCGTTTGCTTGCAGGAGATCGACCCTCGGGGTCAGGTTGATTGTGCTCCGGCGTGGTCAATAACCTCTCGGAGTTGGTTTAGCGATTGCTAAGGCGCGACGTCCTCACACGTTCGTAGTCGAATCGTCAAAGTCTACTCCACCAAAAACGATAGATATCATCTCATCGAAAGTTCGGGACACCCTCGCCTCTATCAAGCTAGGCCCTTCATTTGTAAGCAAAACAAATGTATCCAATTTAGGCAGCATCATATTCTCATGAACTTTAGAATCATTACCAAGAAACGAAAGTACCTGATATTTTAATTGGCGTGTGCGAGCTCTAGTAATTGGTCCAGTATGTATAGAAGCAGGGGCTGTGGGTGTAACAATGGTATTGATGTCCTCATCATATATGGACTCAGAGAAATAGCAGATAAGCTGTGGTGGTATATGGTAGGGGCGATGATGATGGTGCGGCGGCGGCGTGACAACTTGTGAACAGAACTCGAAACTCTAAAGAACTAGTCGCTAAGACCAGCAACTTGACACGACGATGCAACCACAAATTCAACAAAGCAAAAACCCTAAAAAGATTACGCAAAGGCTCAGATTGGTTCGGATATGATGAACTAACCCTAATTTTTTTTTTTGGCTTTTTCCTGGACTGTAGGTATGAAAAACAGACTCGATCTAAACTACGAAAAACTGTAAATCTCACCGAGCAACCTGGGAATCTGATACCACTTGATAGAGGCGAGGGTGTCCCGATCTTTCGATGAGATGATAGCTATCATTTTTGGTGGAGTAGACTTTGACGATCCGACTACGAACGTGCGAGGACGTCGCGCCTTAGCAATCGCTAAACCAACTCCGAGAGGTTATTGACCACGCCGGAGCACAATCAACCTGACCACGAGGGTCTATCTCCTGCAAGCAAACGAAGAACAAGCAAGAAACTAAGATTTGCAATCTGGATATTGCGAATATAAGATGAAAGCTTTATTGATCAAGGTGGGGTTCTGTGACGTCTTGGTCTGGTCGTTGAACACAAACGAAGTACGCGAAGTTGCAGCTATGGCGAACTTTTAATCTAAACAAAACCCAAAGTCTAAACGGTGCCCTAAGGGCTGTATATATGGAGGAAGAGGAGGGGATTTCGTGGCCCTTGAAGGAGGGGTCCGAAACCAACCCTATCTCTTGTTTCCCCACACATACGGACTCTAAAAACAGCCTATACTCAAGTACTTCGAAATTACATGGGCCTGGCCCAATAATAAGGTGACGCAGCACCTATAATAGCCTCTGGACGAAATTTATGAAGTGACATCTTGTATATTCGTCCAAGGCTTCCTGCACTCATTATGGTGGCTTCAAAGTCCTGAAATCATCACTTGTAACTCCGTTCTTGTTCCCCTTGTGCATGCCATCATCTCCATGCTTGAACTTGCTCCAAGGTTCCTCTTTCTTGTCCAAGCTAGGCCCTTCATTTGTAAGCAAAACAAATGTATCCAATTTAGGCAGCATCATATTCTCATGAACTTTAGAATCATTACCAAGAAACGAAAGTACCTGATATTTTAATTGGCGTGCGCGAGCTCTAGTAATTGGTCCAGTATGTATAGAAGCAGGGGTTGTGGGTGTAACAATGGTATTGATGTCCTCATCATATATGGACTTAGAGAAATAGCAGATAAGCTGTGGTGGTATATGGTAGGGGCGATGATGATGGTGCGGCGGCGGCGTGACAACTTGTGAACAGAACTCGAAACTCTAAAGAACTAGTCGCTAAGACCAGCAACTTGACACGACGATGCAACCACAAATTCAACAAAGCAAAAACCCTAAAAAGATTATGCAAAGGCTCAGATTGGTTCGGATATGATGAACTAACCCTAAATTTTTTTTTTTGGCTTTTTCCTGGACTGTAGGTATGAAAAACAGACTCGATCTAAACTACGAAAAACTGTAAATCTCACCGAGCAACCTGGGAATCTGATACCACTTGATAGAGGCGAGGGTGTCCCGATCTTTCGATGAGATGATAGCTATCGTTTTTGGTGGAGTAGACTTTGACGATCCGACTACGAACGTGCGAGGACGTCGCGCCTTAGCAATCGCTAAACCAACTCCGAGAGGTTATTGACCACGCCGGAGCACAATCAACCTGACCACGAGGGTCTATCTCCTGCAAGCAAACGAAGAACAAGCAAGAAACTAAGATTTGCAATCTGGATATTGCGAATATAAGATGAAAGCTTTATTGATCAAGGTGGGGTTCTGTGACGTCTTGGTCTGGTCGTTGAACATAAACGAAGTACGCGAAGTTGCAGCTATGGCGAACTTTTAATCTAAACAAAACCCAAAGTCTAAACGGTGCCCTAAGGGCTGTATATATGGAGGAAGAGGAGGGGATTTCGTGGCCCTTGAAGGAGGGGTCCGAAACCAACCCTATCTCTTGTTTCCCCACACATACGGACTCTAAAAACAGCCTATACTCAAGTATTTCGAAATTACAAGGGCCTGGCCCAATAATAAGGTGACGCAGCACCTATAATAGCCTCTGGACGAAATTTATGAAATGACATCTTGTATATTTCGTCCAAGGCTTCCTGCACTCATTATGGTGGCTTCAAAGTCCTGAAATCATCACTTGTAACTCCGTTCTTGTTCCCCTTGTGCATGCCATCATCTCCATGCTTGAACTTGCTCCAAGGTTCCTCTTTCTTGTCCAAGCTAGGCCCTTCATTTGTAAGCAAAACAAATGTATCCAATTTAGGCAGCATCATATTCTCATGAACTTTAGAATCATTACCAAGAAACGAAAGTACCTGATATTTTAATTGGCGTGCGCGAGCTCTAGTAATTGGTCCAGTATGTATAGAAGCAGGGGCTGTGGGTGTAACAATGGTATTGATGTCCTCATCATATATGGACTCAGAGAAATAGCAGATAAGCTGTGGTGGTATATGGTAGGGGCGATGATGATGGTGCGGCGGCGGCGTGACAACTTGTGAACAGAACTCAAAACTCTAAAGAACTAGACGCTAAGACCAGCAACTTGACACGACGATGCAACCACAAATTCAACAAAGCAAAAACCCTAAAAAGATTATGCAAAGGCTCAGATTGGTTCGGATATGATGAACTAACCCTAAATTTTTTTTTTGGCTTTTTCCTGGACTGTAGGTATGAAAAACAGACTCGATCTAAACTACGAAAAACTGTAAATCTCACCGAGCAACCTGGGAATCTGATACCACTTGATAGAGGCGAGGGTGTCCCGATCTTTCGATGAGATGATAGCTATCGTTTTTGGTGGAGTAGACTTTGACGATCCGACTACGAACGTGCGAGGACGTCGCGCCTTAGCAATCGCTAAACCAACTCCGAGAGGTTATTGACCACGCCGGAGCACAATCAACCTGACCACGAGGGTCTATCTCCTGCAAGCAAACGAAGAACAAGCAAGAAACTAAGATTTGCAATCTGGATATTGCGAATATAAGATGAAAGCTTTATTGATCAAGGTGGGGTTCTGTGACGTCTTGGTCTGGTCGTTGAACACAAACGAAGTACGCGAAGTTGCAGCTATGGCGAACTTTTAATCTAAAGAAAACCCAAAGTCTAAACGGTGCCCTAAGGGCTGTATATATGGAGGAAGAGGAGGGGATTTCGTGGCCCTTGAAGGAGGGGTCCGAAACCAACCCTATCTCTTGTTTCCCCACACATACGGACTCTAAAAACAGCCTATACTCAAGTATTTCGAAATTACATGGGCCTGGCCCAATAATAAGGTGACGCAGCACCTCTAATAGCCTCTGGACGAAATTTATGAAGTGACATCTTGTATATTTCGTCCAAGGCTTCCTGCACTCATTATGGTGGCTTCAAAGTCCTGAAATCATCACTTGTAACTCCGTTCTTGTTCCCCTTGTGCATGCCATCATCTCCATGCTTGAACTTGCTCCAAGGTTCCTCTTTCTTGTCCAAGCTAGGCCCTTCATTTGTAAGCAAAACAAATGTATCCAATTTAGGCAGCATCATATTCTCATGAACTTTAGAATCATTACCAAGAAACGAAAGTACCTGATATTTTAATTGGCGTGCGCGAGCTCTAGTAATTGGTCCAGTATGTATAGTAATAGAGGCGAGGGTGTCCCGATCTTTCGATGAGATGATAGCTATCGTTTTTGGTGGAGTAGACTTTGACGATCCGACTACGAACGTGCGAGGACGTCGCGCCTTAGCAATCGCTAAACCAACTCCGAGAGGTTATTGACCACGCCGGAGCACAATCAACCTGACCACGAGGGTCTATCTCCTGCAAGCAAACGAAGAACAAGCAAGAAACTAAGATTTGCAATCTGGATATTGCGAATATAAGATGAAAGCTTTATTGATCAAGGTGGGGTTCTGTGACGTCTTGGTCTTGTCGTTGAACACAAACGAAGTACGCGAAGTTGCAGCTATGGCGAACTTTTAATCTAAACAAAACCCAAAGTCTAAACGGTGCCCTAAGGGCTGTATATATGGAGGAAGAGGAGGGGATTTCGTGGCCCTTGAAGGAGGGGTCCGAAACCAACCCTATCTCTTGTTTCCCCACACATACGGACTCTAAAAACAGCCTATACTCAAGTATTTCGAAATTACATGGGCCTGGCCCAATAATAAGGTGACGCGGCACCTATAATAGCCTCTGGACGAAATTTATGAAGTGACATCTTGTATATTTCGTCCAAGGCTTCCTGCACTCATTATGGTGGCTTCAAAGTCCTGAAATCATCACTTGTAACTCCGTTCTTGTTCCCCTTGTGCATGCCATCATCTCCATGCTTGAACTTGCTCCAAGGTTCCTCTTTCTTGTCCAAGCTAGGCCCTTCATTTGTAAGCAAAACAAATGTATCCAATTTAGGCAGCATCATATTCTCATGAACTTTAGAATCATTACCAAGAAACGAAAGTACCTGATATTTTAATTGGCGTGCGCCAGCTCTAGTAATTGGTCCAGTATGTATAGAAGCAGGGGCTGTGTGATAGAGGCGGGGGTGTCCCGATCTTTCGATGAGATGATAGCTATCGATTTGGTGGAGTCGACTTTGATGATCCGACTACAAACGTGCACGACGTTGCGCCTTAGCAATCGCTAAACCAATCTCCCGAGGTTACTGACGATGCTGAAAGCACGATCAGCCTGACCACGAAGGTCTATTCCTGCACGCAATCGAAGAACAAGCAAGAATATGATAATGCAATCTGAATATTGCGAATATAGATGAAGTATTGATGAAGGTGGGGATCCGAAAGCGGTCTTGGTCTGGTCGTTGGACACAAACGAAGTACACGAAGTTGCAATGGCTAACTTTTAACTAAACAAATCCCAAGGAAAAAGCTACTAGATGGATCTACTTATATAGGAGTAAGGGGTGGCGGCCAAGGAGGTGGGAGGACGTCCCAAGGCAGCCTAAAACTAACCCTAGGTCGTACAAGGCTCATGGGCCCAAGTGGAGGTGATGCAACACCTTTGGACTTGTAGTTTGACTCGGATTCTGCTGCAGCGTCAGATTGTTTCGTCAATAACTCATAGCTCCAGATGAATTTTAAGGTGAATCCAATTGGGTTGGAAAGAGCACGAAATCTACTTTCCAACAAAAAAAGAATCACCCAATTCGGAGTCCGTATGAAAAATTTCTTGGCGTTTTGAGTCAGGTATGTCTGTGCAGTCCGAATCTGAATCCAGAACGTGAGAGACTTGGACTCTATCTTCTCTTGGCCCAAAAGTGACGTGAGAGGACTTTTTGAACAGCACCTAAACTTCTCGTTTTCCCTTATCTTCATATGTGAATTGTACAAATGTCCCATACACCTGCAATTAGACATGGCACAAAAGTTTGTGAAGTATTTTTGTCCTGGATGACACAAATAAATTATTGCATAGTTTGCATTAGAAATCACCTCACAAATATACATGTATGCAATATTTTTGGTCGTATCCAAGGTAGTCATGTCCTCATCACTAAAATAAAGGAATAAATACTGGACTCGGACTAGGACTGGTGGCAGAGATGAATATGGTGGAACTCGGACTGGTGATGGTATATGACGGTAGTATATGTGGGCTCGGATTGGTGGTGGTATATGGACTCGGATCGGTGGTGGTATATGGACTCGGATCGGTGGTGGTATATGGACTCAGAGAAATAGCAGATAATCTGTGGTGGTATATGGTAGGGGCGATGATGATGGTGCGGCGGCGGCGTGACAACTTGTGAACAGAACTCGAAACTCTAAAGAACTAGACGCTAAGACCAGCAACTTGACACGACGATGCAACCGCAAATTCAACAAAGCAAAAACCCTAAAAAGATTATGCAAAGGCTCAGATTGGTTCGGATATGATGAACTAACCCTAAATTTTTTTTTGGCTTTTTCCTGGACTGTAGGTATGAAGAACAGACTCGATCTAAACTACGAAAAACTGTAACTCTCACCGAGCAACCTGGGAATCTGATACCACTTGATAGAGGCGAGGGTGTCCCGATCTTTCGATGAGATGATAGCTATCGTTTTTGGTGGAGTAGACTTTGACGATCCGACTACGAACGTGCGAGGACGTCGCGCCTTAGCAATCGCTAAACCAACTCCGAGAGGTTATTGACCACGCCGGAGCACAATCAACCTGACCACGAGGGTCTATCTCCTGCAAGCAAACGAAGAACAAGCAAGAAACTAAGATTTGCAATCTGGATATTGCGAATATAAGATGAAAGCTTTATTGATCAAGGTGGGGTTCTGTGACGTCTTGGTCTGGTCGTTGAACACAAACGAAGTACGCGAAGTTGCAGCTATGGCGAACTTTTAATCTAAACAAAACCCAAAGTCTAAACGGTGCCCTAAGGGCTGTATATATAGAGGAAGAGGAGGGGATTTCGTGGCCCTTGAAGGAGGGGTCCGAAACCAACCCTATCTCTTGTTTCCCCACACATACGGACTCTAAAAACAGCCTATACTCAAGTATTTCGAAATTACATGGGCCTGGCCCAATAATAAGGTGACGCAGCACCTATAATAGCCTCTGGACGAAATTTATGAAGTGACATCTTGTATATTTCGTCCAAGGCTTCTGATGAGGACATGACTACCTTGGATACGACCAAAAATATTGCATACTTGTATATTTGTGAGGTGATTTCTAATGCAAACTATGCAATAATTTATTTATGTCATCCAGGACAAAAATACTTCACAAACTTTTGTGTCATGTCTAATTGCAGGTGTATGGGACATTTCTACAATCCACATATGAAGATAAGGGGAAAAGAGATGTTTAGGTGCTGTTCAAAAAGTCCTCTCACGTCACTTTTGGGCCAAGAGAAGATAGAGTCCAAGTCTCTCACGTTCTGGATTCAGATTCGGACTGCACAGACATACCTGACTCAAAACGCCAAGAACTATTTCATACGGACTCCGAATTGGGTGATTCTTTTTTTGTTGGAAAGTAGATTTCGTGCTCTTTCCAACCCAGTTGGATTCACCTTCAAATTCGTCCGGAGCGTTGAGTTCTCGAGGAAACAATCTTACGCTGCAATAGAATCCGAGTCAAACTACAAGTCCAAAGGTGTTGCATCACCTCCACTTGGGCCCATGAGCCTTGTACGACCTAGGGTTAGTTTTAGGCTGCCTTGGGACGTCCTCCCACCTCCTTGGCCACCACCCCTTGCTCCTATATAAGTAGATCCATCTAGTAGCTTTTTCCTTGGGATTTGTTTAGTTAAAAGTTAGCCATTGCAACTTCGTGTACTTCGTTTGTGTCCAACGACCAGACCAAGACCGCTTTCAGATCCCCACCTTTATCAATACTTCATCTATATTCGCAATATTCAGGTTGCATTATCATATTCTTGCTTGTTCTTCGATTGCGTGCAGGAATAGACCTTCGTGGTCAGGCTGATCGTGCTTTCAGCATCGTCAGTAACCTCGGGAGATTGGTTTAGCGATTGCTAAGGCGCAATGTCGTGCACGTTTGTAGTCGGATCGTCAAAGTCGACTCCACCAAATCGATAGCTATCATCTCATCGAAAGATCGGGACACCCCCGCCTCTATCAGCTTCCTGCACTCATTATGGTGGCTTCAAAGTCCTGAAATCATCACTTGTAACTCCGTTCTTGTTCCCCTTGTGCATGCCATCATCTCCATGCTTGAACTTGCTCCAAGGTTCCTCTTTCTTGTCCAAGCTAGGCCCTTTATTTGTAAGCAAAACAAATGTATCCAATTTAGGCAGCATCATATTCTCATGAACTTTAGAATCATTACCAAGAAACGAAAGTACCTGATATTTTAATTGGCGTGCGTGAGCTCTAGTAATTGGTCCAGTATGTATAGAAGCAGGGGCTGTGGGTGTAACAATGGTATTGATGTCCTCATCACATAGTATACTTGGGATAGAAAGTTGATACATTTTGCATCTTATAGGTTGTGCACAAGTGTCGTATCCGCCTATTGAGCAATCGTGCTAGCGTCTCTCTTGAGTTGTGCAACACGAGCGTTTTCCGTGGATTCCACATTTTGTGCTCATTCCATGGTTGCACGACCCCATTTTATCTATCCGTGTGTGCGTTTCCGTGTGCCATTCATTGCTATTGGTCTACTTGTTTCATTTGCGAGTTTGTGAATCTCTTTCAACATTATTGACTCTTGCTAACATTTTGCATCATTTTTTTGTGCCACTATCCTCACCGAGCCACTCCATAAGCTTTACTTTGAAGGTGTGAGTGAACAAGTCCGGTACCAATTCCACTATTCTTTCATTTCACATTGAGTGAAACGGGATACATCCTCAACTTTGGGAAAAGGTAGCTTGGTATTGTTTATCTCATTTCCTACTCACCTCTACTCGAGTCTTGTGATGGATAGGCAAAGCACACCTCCTTCGGTCTACAACAACAACAACGAGTTTGGTGCCATGAAAAACAACTTGGACGCCAAGATGGATGCTCAAATGGAGGAGATCAAAGCCCTCATCAAGTCCTACAAGTGGTCTTCCTCATCTTCGAGAAGATGCTCAAGAACACATGCCTCCGAGCTACCATCTCCGGCAAGATCACATCGGCATCGACACCACCACCGACAAAAACGTGAAGGTCAAGAGCTCAACACCAACAACCACTCAACGACTTCACCATCTCCCTTGGCATCTTCGCCAAGCGACTTCAAGGCATCTTCGCCTACAGACATATGGCATCTTCGCCAACAAGCACCTCAAGACTACCCTCAAGAGAAGCTCCCCAAGCTCAAGTCCGCGACTTCCATGAGCTACTACGACCTCGACACCGACCACAAGATTCCTTTCTATGGGACTCAAGAACCCGAGGAGTATCTCGAGTGGGAGCGCCTAATGGACGACTACCTCAAGCTACATCAAGTTCCTCCCGAAGATCAAGTGAAGTGCGCCACAACGAACTTCCACTACTACGCATCGGCATGGTGGCTTCACACACCTTCGGAGAGCTACGACATGAGTTGGCCCAAGATGAAGAGAGCTTTGCGGTGAGAGTTCGTGCCTCCAACCTTCATGGAACAACTTCTACGCCAATTGGAGAACACCACCCAAGGATCCAAGTCCATCGACGCGTACTTCAAGGAGATGAAGATTGCCTTGCGACGAGTCGGCGTGGACAATCCCATTTCAATGAAGTTCCACTTCATGATGGGATTACACAACGACGTCTCCAAGACTATCTTCCTCGAGAACTACAAGTCCCTCGACGACTACTACATTCGTGCTCTCAAGGCGGAACAAGAACTCATGAAGGCTAAGGCTTCTCCACCCCAAGCACACTTATCAACGACCAAGCTCCACGACAATGAGCATGAGACTAGTACCACCACGATGTCCAAGCCCGACGATGCTCCCAAGTTCGACTTCACCGCCATCCCTCTTTGTGGCATTGATGATGCCGAGTCCTCCACGACTCTTTTTCAAGATGGTGCGGCGACGACTACGACTACGGAGACCATCAAGGACCAAGCTTTGGAGGCGAGCGACATGGTGATGAGCAAGGATGATGGTTCCATCTTAGGAGGCGAGAGTGATGAGGTGCCATCTTCGGCCTTCATCCACGGCGACGGTGACGAGATGATCGAGCATGGGATTTTCCCTTCGGTCATGGAGGAGAGTGATGATGTGCCATCTTCGGCCTTCATCCATGGCGACGGCGATGAGATGGTTGAGTATTTCACCTCGACCACGGCGATGTATGATGACTTGAGTGACTTTTGCCACCATATTGAGAGTGAGAGTGACTTCACCACTAGCCCCATATATGATGTGTTGCCCCAATTCCGATGTGAGGAGAGCCATAACCCCCACCACTTGAGTGAGACGAGTGACTCCACCATATGTGAGTTTGAGTGAACCTACCTTGAGGGAGTGAGTGAACCACCACATAGAGAGAGTGAGATAGTTGATAGGGCATGTGAGGCCACTATCATTTCTAACGACTTGACCTCTACCTCTATTGTGTCTTCTCATTTGGTGCTAGGTCCCATATATGATGACGCGCCGATTCGCGATGACTACGTCCTTCATTTGGACAAGACGATGGCCATGGTGGAATATGATGCACCCCCCACATGGTTCCATCAAGTTGATGATGATGACCACCATTTGGTCTTTACCACCACACCTACACCACTTGAGTGGAATGACAAAGGTAACATAGGTGAAATTGATGCTCTTGTCCCACTAGTGGACTATCTTGACAATGATTGCTTGCATGATGTTGATCCACCTACTACCATGCTTCATGCTAGTGCGACTTCCTTATGTGATGATTTCTTGCCCATTTATGATGAGTATGATGATTCTCATGTGGATTCTATTAGTTGTGATGCCATGTTACATAGGATTTCTTGTGACAATTCTTTAGGTCACATCATGTTTGACAATCCGCTTGACTTGTCATATGCTATGCATGAGATCAACCATATGTCATATTTGCAATCTCTTCGTAGTGACTATGCATATGCTATTAAAATAAACCCAATTTGCACATATGTCATAGATGACAAGCCCATGGTTATTGGCATTTGTTTTTCTTGTGATGATATTGATATGCTCCCTTTGCATCATTCATCTCATATGCCATGCCATGACCACCTAGCTTCGGATATGCATTGTTTTGGATGTTGTCCATTTTCTCCATATGATGTTTCCAATATTGCTCATGAGGAGACCCCCATAGTTTCCTCATACATGTTAGGAGATTTTGATCAATCCCATCCATTGGATGATCCCATTACTTGTGTGCACAATATGCTCCCCATGAATACAAATGATCTTGTTGTGCCATATACTTGCACACTCAATTTGTGTCCCCATCGTGTCATACATAACAACTATTCTTTCATGATGGATGACATGTTCTTATATCATGCATCAAATTTCTTCGAGCGATGCTTATCTTGTGCTAACTCACATGTGCACATACACATCATGATGGATGATGTGTACATTTACCGCGCACACAATTTCTTTTGTTTGTGTCTCTTTTGTGTAGGTACCCACGAGTTGACAAAACGAGCTCTAGAGAGCAACGATGACTTGGGATCCCATGGATTGTCTTTCCCACCGCTCTCTTCGCGCAAAGACTTCGCGCATCTCTTCTACATGGCCCTCACTTGGTTATGGGTTCTTGTCCATTATATATTATATGCCCATCTTGCCATGTTCACTTTGCATGATATGCTCATTTCCATTTGGATGACATGCTTTGGTGACCCATGCTTTGCATTTCCAATGATCCATGATTCTAGTACTTGTATGTGTATTTGCAAGCTTGGTGGAGATATTGATTGTTATTGCCATGTTTGCCTTGTACCCCATGCCTATGATGATACTATGATCTTGCTTTGTGTTCGTGCTTGCGATATGTCATGTGCATTGTCTATGCCTATTATTTGCTCACATGACATGATTGCCATGATTTCCTCTAGTATGTTGCATCTTCGCACTACTAGCTTGCACGACTTGATTACTATGATTGCTTGCCTTCTTGCATCACCGATGATTCATACTTGCTCCTTTCATGCGGTTGATGACAACCATCTACATGCTTTGCACATGATTCATATTGCTTCTTGTCATATATCTCCTTATGTTGCATCTCTTATGCTAGATTTGCCATGTATTGATAGCAACAATGATTATAGTCTTGCTCATGAGATTGCCCCATAGCATTCTCGCATATATTTGGAGATTTTGACATATTTCTTGTGAAACATGCTTGTCTTACTTCTTTGCACCATATACATAGTGCATGAATATTACCATTGTTGCATCATATTATTCATGCACTTGTGCTTCTAATGGTTATGTGCAAAAGAAGAGAACCATCATGATGGATGATGTGTTTATCTACCATGCACATATGTTCTTTTTGTTGTGTGCATGTGTAGGGTACTTGGTGATAGAGGCGAGGGTGTCCCGATCTTTCGATGAGATGATAGCTATCGTTTTTGGTGGAGTAGACTTTGACGATCCGACTACGAACGTGCGAGGACGTCGCGCCTTAGCTATCGCTAAACCAACTCCTAGAGGTTATTGACCATGCCGGAAAACAATCAACCTGACCACGATGGTCTATCTCCTGCAAGCAAACGAAGAACAAGCAAGAAACTAAGATTTGCAATCTGGATATTGCGAATATAAGATGAAAGCTTTATTGATCAAGGTGGGGTTCTGTGACGTCTTGGTCTGGTCGTTGAACACAAACGAAGTACGCGAAGTTGCAGCTATGGCGAACTTTTAATCTAAACAAAACCCAAAGTCTAAACGGTGCCCTAAGGGCTGTATATATGGAGGAAGAGGGGGGGATTTCGTGGCCCTTGAAGGAGGGGTCCGAAACCAACCCTATCTCTTGTTTCCCCACACATACGGACTCTAAAAATAGCCTATACTCAAGTATTTCGAAATTACATGGGCCTGGCCCAATAATAAGGTGACGCAGCACCTATAATAGCCTCTGGATGAAATTTATGAAGTGGCATCTTGTATATTTCGTCCAAGGCTTCCTGCACTCATTATGGTGGCTTCAAAGTCCTGAAATCATCACTTGTAACTCCGTTCTTGTTCCCCTTGCGCATGCCATCATCTCCATGCTTGAACTTGCTCCAAGGTTCCTCTTTCTTGTCCAAGCTAGGCCCTTCATTTGTAAGCAAAACAAATGTATCCAATTTAGGCAGCATCATATTCTCATGAACATTAGAATCATTACCAAGAAACGAAAGTACCTGATAATTTAATTGGCGTGCGCGAGTTCTAGTAATTGGTCCAGTATGTATAGCAGCAGGGGCTGTGGGTGTAACAATGGTATTGATGTCCTCATCATCTTCCCCTTCTTGAAATGAAGTCGTCCTCGACGGAAGCTCATCTCCCTCACCCAAATAAGGCTTCAAATCTGCAATGTTAAAAGTGGGACTAACCCCAAAATCTGCAGGCAGCTCAAGTTTATATGAATTATCATTTATTTTCTCTAACACCTTAAAAGGACCATCAGCACGTGGCATTATGATAGAGGCGAGGGTGTCCCGATCTTTCGATGAGATGATAGCTATCGTTTTTGGTGGAGTAGACTTTGCCGATCCGACTACGAACGTGCGAGGACATCGCGCCTTAGCAATCGCTAAACCAACTCCGAGAGGTTATTGACCACGCCGGAGCACAATCAACCTGACCACGAGGGTCTATCTCCTGCAAGCAAACGAAGAACAAGCAAGAAACTAAGATTTGCAATCTGGATATTGCGAATATAAGATGAAAGCTTTATTGATCAAGGTGGGGTTCTGTGACGTCTTGGTCTGGTCGTTGAACACAAACGAAGTACGCGAAGTTGCAGCTATGGCGAACTTTTAATCTAAACAAAACCCAAAGTCTAAACGGTGCCCTAAGGGCTGTATATATGGAGGAAGAGGAGGGGATTTCGTGGCCCTTGAAGGAGGGGTCCGAAACCAACCCTATCTCTTGTTTCCCCACACATACGGACTCTAAAAACAGCCTATACTCAAGTATTTCCAAATTACATGGGCCTGGCCCAATAATAAGGTGACGCAGCACCTATAATAGCCTCTGGACGAAATTTATGAAGTGACATCTTGTATATTTCGTCCAAGGCTTCCTGCACTCATTATGGTGGCTTCAAAGTCCTGAAATCATCACTTGTAACTCCGTTCTTGTTCCCCTTGTGCATGCCATCATCTCCATGCTTGAACTTGCTCCAAGGTTCCTCTTTCTTGTCCAAGCTAGGCCCTTCATTTGTAAGCAAAACAAATGTATCCAATTTAGGCAGCATCATATTCTCATGAACTTTAGAATCATTACCAAGAAACGAAAGTACCTGATATTTTAATTGGCGTGCGCGAGCTCTAGTAATTGGTCCAGTATGTATAGAAGCAGGGGCTGTGGGTGTAACAATGGTATTGATGTCCTCATCAATGTTGCTGATTTGTTCTTTCGTGAAATTATACGCTTGCATGGTGTGCCAAATACTATTGTTTCAGATCGTGATACTAAATTTCTTAGCCACTTTTGGAGATGTTTATGGGCTAAGTTGGGGACTAAACTGCTTTTTAGTACTACATGTCACCCCCAAACTGATGGACAAACTGAAGTAGTCAATAGAACATTGTCTACTATGCTTAGGGCTGTTTTGAAGAATAACAAGAAAATGTGGGAAGAATGCTTGCCTCATATTGAATTTGCTTATAATCGTTCATTGCATTCTACTACTAAGATGTGTCCTTTTGAAATTGTGTATGGTTTCCTTCCTCGTGCACCAATTGATTTGTTGCCTCTTCCATCTTCGGAGAAGGTTAATTTTGATGCTAAACAACGTGCTGAATTGATCTTAAAAATGCATGAGTTAACTAAGGAGAACATTGAGCGTATGAATGCTAAATATAAACTTGCTGGAGATAAGGGTAGAAAACATGTTGTGTTTGCACCTGGAGATCTTGTTTGGTTACATTTGCGTAAGGATAGATTTCCTGATTTGCGGAAATCAAAGCTAATGCCACGTGCTGATGGTCCTTTTAAGGTGTTAGAGAAAATAAATGATAACGCATATAAACTTGAGCTGCCTGCAGATTTTGGGGTTAGTCCCACTTTTAACATTGCAGATCTGAAGCCTTATTTGGGTGAGGAAGATGAGCTTCCGTCGAGGACGACTTCATTTCAAGAAGGGGAGGATGATGAGGACATCAATACCATTGTTACACCCACAGCCCCTGCTTCTATACATACTGGACCAATTACTAGAGCTCGCGCACGCCAATTAAAATATCAGGTACTTTCGTTTCTTGGTAATGATTCTAAAGTTCATGAGAATATGATGCTGCCTAAATTGGATACATTTGTTTTGCTTACAAATGAAGGGCCTAGCTTGGACAAGAAAGAGGAACCTTGGAGCAAGTTCAAGCATGGAGATGATGGCATGCACAAGGGGAACAAGAACGGAGTTACAAGTGATGATTTCAGGACTTTGAAGCCACCATAATGAGTGCAGGAAGCCTTGGACGAAATATACAAGATGTCACTTCATAAATTTCGTCCGAAGGCTATTATAGGTGTTGCGACACCTTATAATTGGGCCAGGCCCATGTAATTTCGAAATACTTGAGTATAGGCTGTTTTTAGAGTCCGTATGTGTGGGGAAACAAGAGATAGGGTTGGTTTCGGACCCCTCCTTCAAGGGCCACGAAATCCCCTCCTCTTCCTCCATATATACAGCCCTTAGGGCACCGTTTAGACTTTGGGTTTTGTTTAGATTAAAAGTTCGCCATAGCTGCAACTTCGCGTACTTCGTTTGTGTTCAACGACCAGACCAAGACGTCACAGAACCCCACCTTGATCAATAAAGCTTTCATCTTATATTCGCAATATCCAGATTGCAAATCTTAGTTTCTTGCTTGTTCTTCGTTTGCTTGCAGGAGATAGACCCTCGTGGTCAGGTTGATTGTGCTCCGGCGTGGTCAATAACCTCTCGGAGTTGGTTTAGCGATTGCTAGGGCGCGACGTCCTCGCACGTTCGTAGTCGGATCGTCAAAGTCTACTCCACCAAAAACGATAGCTATCATCTCATCGAAAGATCGGGACACCCTCGCCTCTATCAAAAAAGCAGTTTAGTCCCCAACTTAGGCCATAAACATCTCCAAAAGTGGCTAAAAATTTTGTATCACGATCTGAAACAATAGTATTTGGCACACCATGCAAGCGTATAATTTCACGAAAGAACAAATCAGCAACATTAACAGCATCATCGCTTTTATGACATGGTATAAAGTGTGCCATTTTCGAGAACCTATCCACGACAACAAATATGCTATCCCTCCCCTTCTTTGTTCGAGGTAAACCTAAAACAAAGTCCATAGATATATCCTCCCAAGGAACACTAGGTACAGGCAAAGGCATATATAAACCATGAGGATTGAGTCGTGACTTAGCTTTTTGACATGTAGTGCAGCGAGCAACAAAACGCTCAACATCCCGTCTCATCTTTGGCCAAAAGAAATGTGTAGCAAGTATATCCTCCGTCTTCTTCACGCCAAAGTGTCCCATTAATCCTCCTCCATGCGCCTCCTGCAACAACAAAAGACGAACGGAGCTAGCTGGAATGCATAGCTTGTTAGCACGAAACACAAATCCATCGTTAACGACGAACTTGTTCCATGTTCTCCCTTTGATGAGGACATGAATACCTTGGATACGACCAAAAATATTGCATACATGTATATTTGTGAGGTGATTTCTAATGCAAACTATGCAATAATTTATTTGTGTCATCCAGGACAAAAATACTTCACAAACTTTTGTGCCATGTCTAATTGCAGGTGTATGGGACATTTGTACAATTCACATATGAAGATAAGGGAAAACGAGAAGTTTATGTGCTGTTCAAAAAGTCCTCTCACGTCACTTTTGGGCCAAGAGAAGATAGAGTCCAAGTCTCTCATGTTCTGGATTCAGATTCGGACTGCACAGACATACCTGACTCAAAACGCCAAGAACTTTTTCATACGGACTCCGAATTGGGTGATTCTTTTTTTGTTCGAAAGTAGATTTCGTGCTCTTTCCAACCCAATTGGATTCACCTTAAAATTCATCCGGAGCTATGAGTTATCGACGAAACAATCTGACGCTGTAGCAGAATCCGAGTCAAACTACAAGTCCAAAGGTGTTGCATCACCTCCACTTGGGCCCATGAGCCTTGTACGACCTAGGGTTAGTTTTAGGCTGCCTTGGGATGTCCTCCCACCTCCTTGGCCGCCACCCCTTACTCCTATATAAGTAGATCCATCTACTAGCTTTTTCCTTGGGATTTGTTTAGTTAAAAGTTAGCCATTGCAACTTCGTGTACTTCGTTTGTGTCCAACGACCAGACCAAGACCGCTTTCGGATCCCCACTATTATCAATACTTCATCTATATTCGCAATATTCAGATTGCATTATCATATTCTTGCTTGTTCTTCGATTGCGTGCAGGAATAGACCTTCGTGGTCAGGCTGATCGTGCTTCCAGCATCGTCAGTAACCTCAGGAGATTGGTTTAGCGATTGCTAAGGCGCAACGTCGTGCACGTTTGTAGTCGGATCGTCAAAGTCGGCTCCACCAAATCGATAGTTACCATCTCATCGAAAGATCGGGACACCCTCGCCTCTATCAAGTGGTATCAGTTTTCAGGATGCTCGGTGAGAATTTCCAGTTATCCCTAGATTAGATTTATTTTCTTACCTATTGTCCAAAGAAAAAGCCAAAAAAAAAAGTTAGATCTATTCGTCCTTTGTCCAAGCCAGTCTGAGCCTTTGCAATTTTCTTTTCATTGTTTGCATTATTGAATTATCGGTTGCATCGTCGTGTTCAGTTGTTGGTCTTAGTGTCTAGTTCGTTTAGAGTTTCGAGTTCTGTTCACATTAGTCACGCCACCGCTGCATCGTTATTCCTTCCGCTGTCCACCATCCCATCCATCAATTTCCACATCCTGCTACCCACTGTTCATTGTCATAATCATAGTTGAGGTCGTTCACATCTGTGCTTGATCCAATCTGCATCTTATCTAGTTTGTTTTGATAAGAGGGAGAGAGGAAAAAAAAAGAGAGAGAAAAAAAAGAGAGAGAAAAAAAAGGTAAAAAAAAAGTGAGAGAAAAAAAAGAGAGAAAGAAAAAGAAAAGAAAAAAGTGTGAAAAAAAAAGAGAGAAGAAAAAAAAACAAAATTCGGATCTATCTAGACTCAATCTCGTAGCTGAATTCGGATTGGAATCTGTTTTGCGCAGTGTTCAGTAAAACAGGCATATCTTTTTCATACGAAGTCTGTTTTGGCTCCGTGAGTACTCAAATTAAAGCTGGCGACGAGCCGCATCAAAATAGTTGCAGAAGCTAGTTCAATATTTGACACCTCAAAATCGGCTTCTAAATAGGTCTTTTTGCCCTCCGAAGTTCGTGAACACAGCTTGTTCCAGTTTTTCAGGCCAGTTTTAGAATTTTTTGACTCCTCATATCAACTCGGAATTTAGTGATTCTTTTTGCGTTTGAAAGCTTGCGTCAGTGCCATTCTTGAGAAAAATTATCAGAAAATTGGCAAAAACTTTTCCAGAGGAAAGTTGGAGACAAAATTGTTGGTATATGCTACTTGGTAGTTGTTTCTCATCATTATCTTTACTGCCATTGTGATCTTCACTTATATCTTGCTGTCCAGAGCTACTTCATATCCTTTATTGATGCTAGTTGTGCTACGCCGTGACCTCATTGGTGTTCTAGGCTCGCGTCTCTAGTCCGGTCTAGACAAGGACCAGCACAGTACCGTCGTTGAGCGTTTATTCAACATTGCATCTCTGAATTGATTATTGCTAATCTTTTGCTACCATATATAGCCAACCCAGCTCCACATATTTCTACACCGTGTATACGTACATTCGCCTGGCAATCGCTTTACTCAATCTTCGGAGTTATTTGACACCGCTGGTTGCCCGTCACCACCTGCTGCATGGTAAGAACTTGTAAGATATTGATATTTGCTTTACTGTGAGCGCTTTACCACCACATCCTAGTAGTTCATAGGAACATTATTCTCGATTTTTTTGTTTCTACTAATCATGGCAGGTTCCGGAGTTGTTAGTTCTTGGGCTTCATCGATCGTGGGAGATTTGCCATCACCTAAGAAAATACAACAACCGTCACAAGAGGAGCAACAACATCAGAATGCACATAATCAGGTTAATGTTTCCATGCCACCATTTACTGGTCGTTTTAGGCCTGATTTATATATTGAATGGGAGTACGAAATTAATGCTATATTTGCTTCCCATAATTTTGATGAGCGTGGAAAATTTCAAGCCGCGGTTAGTACTTTCAGTAGCTTTGCTTTAGTTTGGTGGAGTGAATACTGTCGGTTAAACCCTGATTATATACCTACTACTTGGGATGGTTTAAAACATGTCATGAGAGATAGATTCGTAGATGTTCATTATACTCGTGGCATGATTAAAAAACTACAACACTTAAAACAAGGTAGTGACACCGTAACAAAATATTATGATGATTTACAAACTACATTATTGCACTCATTTTTAGAAGAAAGTGAAGAAGATTTTATGGATAGATTTTGGGGAGGATTAAACTGCGATATTCAAGAGATTCTAATTCATGAAGAGTGTTATCCTATGGACCATTTGTTTCGTCTTGCTTGCAAAGCTGAACAGGAAATAAAACGACGTGTTGGCCACAAGGAGAACAAGCGCACGGTGCACATTCCAAGTGTTGATACAGATGTTTCTTCAACTACTAGGCGTACTATGACAACCACATCCGTTGTTGCGAGGACTACATCATCTCCATCATGTGACACATCACCTCCAAGAGTGCCTACATCATCTGAGTTGATCATAAGAGGTAATGACAAAGGTACAGATTTTCAACTTTCACATGAGAATGATGCATGCCTAGTTAACTTGAATACATCATGTGTTGTGTTACCTATTGATTTGAGCACACCAACTATTTTAGAGAATCGTGTTACTGTCATGAATGCGTCATGTCATCAAAGAGTTGAAGTATCAACAATTTTGAGTGCACCCAATGAATTAACTGTTGATGCAAAAGAAACAATGTTTAATCCTTTTGATATGACCTCTAATCTTGGTGATGATTTTGTGTCAAAAGACTTATTGCATGTTTGCTTATTTAAGCATGTAGTAGCATGTAAATTTGATGCAAGTAAGGTTTATTCACCAATGTTGGGATGGTTTAATGCTGAACATTGTCAATCCTTTGATATGAATAAGAGCTTCACTTATATGTGCAAATTGAGTTGCAATATTTTCATGCCTTCTAATACTTGTGATAATATTTTGGCTTTACATTTTATGAACTATGAAAGTTACTCATGTATACATGTGTCATATGTGCAAAAATCAAGGGAAGTAAAAATGGATGACATATACATATACAACATGTACACCTTGTCTCTTTTGTTAGCCACATTTCAGATTAAGCAACGCCGAGGACGGCTTTGTTTTCAAGAAGTGGAGGATGATGAGGACATGAATACCTTGGATACGACCAAAAATATTGCATACATGTATATTTGTGAGGTGATTTCTAATGCAAACTATGCAATAATTTATTTGTGTCATCCAGGACAAAAATACTTCACAAACTTTTGTGCCATGTCTAATTGCAGGTGTATAGGACATTTGTACAATTCACATATGAAGATAAGGGAAAACGAGAAGTTTAGCTGCTGTTCAAAAAGTCCTCTCACGTCACTTTTGGGCCAAGAGAAGATAGAGTCCAAGTCTCTCACGTTCTGGATTCAGATTCGGACTGCACAGACATACCTGACTCAAAACGCCAAGAACTTTTTCATACGGACTCCGAATTTGGTGATTCTTTTTTTGTTCGAAAGTAGATTTCGTGCTCTTTCCAACCCAATTGGATTCACCTTAAAATTCATCAGGAGCTATGAGTTATCGACGAAACAATCTGACGCTGTAGCAGAATCCGAGTCAAACTACAAGTCCAAAGGTGTTGCATCACCTCCACTTGGGCCCATGAGCCTTGTACGACCTAGGGTTAGTTTTAGGCTGCCTTGGGATGTCCTCCCACCTCCTTGGCCGCCACCCCTTACTCCTATATAAGTAGATCCATCTAGTAGCTTTTTCCTTGGGATTTGTTTAGTTAAAAGTTAGCCATTGCAACTTCGTGTACTTCGTTTGTGTCCAACGACCAGACCAAGACCGCTTTCGGATCCCAACTATTATCAATACTTCATCTATATTCGCAATATTCAGATTGTATTATCATATTCTTGCTTGTTCTTCGATTGCGTGCAGGAATAGACCTTCGTGGTCAGGCTGATCGTGCTTCCAGCATCGTCAGTAACCTCAGGAGATTGGTTTAGCGATTGCTAAGGCGCAACGTCGTGCACGTTTGTAGTCGGATCGTCAAAGTCGGCTCCACCAAATCGATAGTTACCATCTCATCGAAAGATCGGGACACCCTCGCCTCTATCACCCTTCCTTACAATTCTGCAATACATCTTTAAATTCAGCATCATGCACATATTGATCTTTGATGGTCTCCAAACCAAATATTTTAAAGTCAAGTTGTGAAAGCATAGTATAACGACGAGACAATGCATCAGCAATAACATTTTCTTTACCCTTCTTGTGTTTAATGACATAAGGGAAAGTCTCAATAAATTCAACCCATTTAGCATGCCTACGGTTCAGTTTTGCTTGACTTTTAATGTGTTTCAAAGATTCATGATCAGAATGTATAACAAATTCTTTGGGCCATAAATAATGTTGCCATGTTTCTAAGGTCCGAACAAGAGCATATAATTCTTTATCATAAGTAGAATAGTTCAGACTAGGCCCACTCAATTTTTCAGAAAAGTATGCAACAGGTTTGCCATCTTGTAATAAAACACCTCCTAATCCAATTCCACTAGCATCACATTCAAGCTCAAAAGTCTTATTAAAATCAGGAAGTTGGAGTAAAGGAGCATGTGTCAACTTATCTTTCAATACCGTGAAGGCTTCTTCCTGTGAGGTACCCCAAACAAAAGGCACATCCTTCTTTGTAAGCTCATTGAGAGGTGCAGCAATGGTGCTGAAATCTCTCACAAAACGCCTATAGAAACCAGCGAGTCCAAGAAAACTCCTCACTTGAGTGACCGTTTTGAGCTGTGGCCAACTCTCAATAGCTTCAATCTTGGCTTTATCAACTTCAATTCCCTGTGGAGTAACAACATAGCCAAGAAAAGATACTCGGTCGGTGCAAAAGGTGCACTTCCCAAGGTTACCAAACAAACGTGCATCACGTAAAGCAATAAAAACAGCACGTAAATGTTCCAAATGTTCCTCCAAAGATCTGCTATAAATCAGTATATCATCAAAAT
Source organism: Thinopyrum elongatum (assembly GCA_011799875.1). NCBI lineage: Eukaryota > Viridiplantae > Streptophyta > Magnoliopsida > Poales > Poaceae > Thinopyrum > Thinopyrum elongatum. The sequence goes on from JAAAXO010000472.1 coordinate 405,465, forward strand.
AGACTACCACAAATCGTCCAATGAAAGCACGTAAAACTTCGTTCATTAATCTCATGAAAGTACTAGATGCATTAGTTAACCCAAAAGGCATGACTAACCACTCATATAATCCAAACTTTGTTTTAAATGCTGTTTTCCATTCATCCCCCAATTTCATACGAATTTGATGGTATCCACTACGCAAATCAACTTTGGAGAATATTGTAGAGCCACTCAATTCATCAAGCATATCATCTAGTCTAGGAATAGGATGACGATAACGAATAGTAATATTATTAATGCCTCTACAATCAACACACATACACGATGTACCATCCTTTTTCGGCACTAGAATAATAGGAACAGCACAAGGACTAAGGGATTCGCGTATATAACCTTTGTCGAGCAACTCCTGTACTTGACGCATAATCTCCTTCGTCTCCTCTGGATTGGTACGGTATGGCGCACGGTTTGGCAACGAAGCACCGGGAATTAAGTCAATCTGATGCTCAATCCCGCGAATAGGTGGTAATCCCGGTGGCACGTCTTGTGGAAAGACGTCAGCGAACTCCTGCAAAATGTTAGTGACCGCAGGAGGCAAAGAGGAAGGCACGTCCTCGAATGAAAATAACGCCTCTTTGCACACAAGCATAGCAAACAGAATTGCTGAAATCTAGATCATCAATATCAGATTTGGTGGCAAGTAAGCATGCACTTTTCAATTTAATTTCAGAAGCAACACTAGATGGTTTATTATTAGGCTTCATTTGTTGCTCAAATTCTTTTGCCACAATCTGATTTTCACTCTTATTTTTCTCCTGTTTTGCTTTACTAGCTCTATTAATATCATCTTTCAAAATAGAATCAGGAGTCATAGGAAGCAAAGTAATATGTTTATCCTTATGAACAAGAGTATACTGATTGTTTCTACCATGGTGTACAGAACTTTTATCAAATTGCCATGGTCTACCAAGTAATAAGGAACATGCTTGCATGGGTACCACATCACAATCAACAAAATCAGCATATGTAGAGATACTAAAATGCACACGAACAGTACGTATTACCTTAACCTTGCCGCTGTTGTTGAACCATTGGATATAGTAAGTGATGAGGACATGAATACCTTGGATACGACCAAAAATATTGCATACATGTATATTTGTGAGGTGATTTCTAATGCAAACTATGCAATAATTTATTTGTGTCATCCAGGACAAAAATACTTCACAAACTTTTGTGCCATGTCTAATTGCAGGTGTATGGGACATTTGTACAATTCACATATGAAGATAAGGGAAAACGAGAAGTTTAGCTGCTGTTCAAAAAGTCCTCTCACGTCACTTTTGGGCCAAGAGAAGATAGAGTCCAAGTCTCTCACGTTCTGGATTCAGATTCGGACTGCACAGACATACCTGACTCAAAACGCCAAGAACTTTTTCATACGGACTCCGAATTTGGTGATTCTTTTTTTGTTCGAAAGTAGATTTCGTGCTCTTTCCAACCCAATTGGATTCACCTTAAAATTCATCAGGAGCTATGAGTTATCGACGAAACAATCTGACGCTGTAGCAGAATCCGAGTCAAACTACAAGTCCAAAGGTGTTGCATCACCTCCACTTGGGCCCATGAGCCTTGTACGACCTAGGGTTAGTTTTAGGCTGCCTTGGGATGTCCTCCCACCTCCTTGGCCGCCACCCCTTACTCCTATATAAGTAGATCCATCTAGTAGCTTTTTCCTTGGGATTTGTTTAGTTAAAAGTTAGCCATTGCAACTTCGTGTACTTCGTTTGTGTCCAACGACTAGACCAAGACCGCTTTCGGATCCCCACCATTATCAATACTTCATCTATATTCGCAATATTCAGATTGCTTTATCATATTCTTGCTTGTTCTTCGATTGTGTGCAGGAATAGACCTTCGTGGTCAGGCTGATCGTGCTTCCAGCATCGTCAGTAACCTCAGGAGATTGGTTTAGCGATTGCTAAGGCGCAACGTCGTGCACGTTTGTAGTCGGATCGTCAAAGTCGGCTCCACCAAATCGATAGTTACCATCTCATCGAAAGATCGGGACACCCTCGCCTCTATCAAGTGGTATCAGTTTTCAGGTTGCTCGGTGAGAATTTCCAGTTTTCCCTAGGTTAGATTTATTTTCTTACCTATTGTCCAGGAAAAAGCCACAAAAAAATAAGTTAGATCTATTCATCCTTTGTCCAAGCCAGTCTGAGCCTTTGCAATTTTCTTTTCATTGTTTGCATTATTGAATTATCGGTTGCATCGTCGTGTCGAGTTGCTGGTCTTAGTGTCTAGTTACTTTAGAGTTTCGAGTTCTGTTCACATTAGTCACGCCGCCGCTGCTTCATTATCCCTTCCGCTGTCCACAACCTCTCATCCATCAAATTCCACCACGTGCTACCCACCGTTCATTGTCATAATCATAGCTGACGTCGTTCATATCTTCGCTTGATCCAATCTGCATCTTATCTAGTTTGTTTTGGAAAGAGAGAAAAAAAAGTCGAAAAAAAAAAAAGTGAGATAAAAAAAAGAGAGAAGAAAAAAAAGCACAAAATTCGGATCTATCTAGACTCACTCTCGTACCTGAATTCGGATTCGAATCTGTTTTGCGCACTGTTCAGTAAAACAGGCGTATCTTCCTCATACGAATTCCGTTTTGGCTCCGTGAGTACTCAAATTAAAGCTAGCGATGAGCCGCATCTAAATAGTTGCAGAAGCTAGTTCAATATTTGACACCTCAAAATTGGCTTCTAAATAGGTCTTTTTGCCCTCCGAAGTTCATGAACACAGCTTGTTCCAGTTTTTCAGGCCAGTTTTAGAATTTTTGACTCCTCATATCAACTCGGAATTGAGTGATTCTTTTTGCATTTGAAATCTTGAGTCAGTGCCATTCTTGAGAAAAATTATCATAAAATTGGCACAAACTTTTATAGAATAAAGTTGGAGAGAGAATTATTGGTATATGCTACTTGGTAGTTATTTCTCATCATTATCTTTACTGCCATTGTGATCTTCACTTATATTTTGCTGTCCAGAGCTACTTCATATCCTTTATTGATGCTAGTTGTGCTACGCCGTGACCTCATTAGTGTTCTAGGCTCGCGTCTCTAGTCCGGTCTAGCCTAGGACCAGCACAGTACCGTCGTTGAGCGTTTATTCAACATTGCATCTCTGAATTGATTATTGCTAATCTTTTGCTACCAAATATTTAAGCCTTCCAAGCTCCACATATTTCTACACCGTGTATACGTACGTTCTCCTGGCAATCGTTTTACTCAATCTTCGGAGTTATTTGACACCGCTGGTTGCCTGTCACCACCTGCTGCATGGTAAGAACTTGTAAGATATTGATATTTGCTACACTGTGAGCGTTTTACCAGCACATCCTAGTAGTTCATAGGAACATTATTCTTGGATTTTGTTTCTTGTTTTCTACTAACTATGGCAGGTTCCGGAGTTGTTAGTTCTTGGGCTTCATCGATCGTGGGAGATTTGCCATCACCTAAGAAAATACAACAACCGTCACAAGAGGAGCAACAACATCAGAATGCACATAATCAGGTTAATGTTTCCATGCCACCATTTACTGGTCGTTTTAGGCCTGATTTATATATTGAATGGGAGTACGAAATTAATGCTATATTTGCTTCCCATAATTTTGATGAGCGTGGAAAATTTCAAGCCGCGGTTACTACTTTCAGTAGCTTTGCTTTAGTTTGGTGGAGTGAATACTGTCGGTTAAACCCTGATTATATACCTACTACTTGGGATGGTTTAAAACATGTCATGAGAGATAGATTCGTAGATGTTCATTATACTCGTGGCATGATTAAAAAACTACAACATTTAAAACAAGGTAGTGACACCGTAACAAAATATTATGATGATTTACAAACTACATTATTGCACTCATTTTTAGAAGAAAGTGAAGAAGATTTTATGGATAGATTTTGGGGAGGATTAAACTGCGATATTCAAGAGATTCTAATTCATGAAGAGTGTTATCCTATGGACCATTTGTTTCGTCTTGCTTGCAAAGCTGAACAGGAAATAAAACGACGTGTTGGCCACAAGGAGAACAAGCGCACGGTGCACATTCCAAGTGTTGATACAGATGTTTCTTCAACTACTAGGCGTACTATGACAACCACATCCGTTGTTGCGAGGACTACATCATCTCCATCATGTGACACATCACCTCCAAAAGTGCCTACATCATCTGAGTTGATCATAAGAGGTAATGACAAAGGTACATATTTTCAACTTTCACATGAGAATGATGCATGCCTAGTTAACTTGAATACATCATGTGTTGTGTTACCTATTGATTTGAGCACACCAACTATTTTAGAGAATCGTGTTACTGTCATGAATGCGTCATGTGATCAAAGAGTTGAAGTATCAACAATTTTGAGTGCACCCAATGAATTAACTGTTGATGCAAAAGAAACAATGTTTAATCCTTTTGATATGACCTCTAATCTTGGTGATGATTTTGTGTCAAAAGACTTATTGCATGTTTGCTTATTTAAGCATGTAGTAGCATGTAAATTTGATGCAAGTAAGGTTTATTCACCAATGTTGGGATGGTTTAATGATGAACATTGTCAATCCTTTGATATGAATAAGAGCTTCACTTATATGTGCAAATTGAGTTGCAATATTTTCATGTCTTCTAATACTTGTGATAATATTTTGGCTTTATATTTTATGAACTATGAAAGTTACTCATGTATACATGTGTCATATGTGCAAAAATCAAGGGAAGTAAAAATGGATGACATATACATATACAACATGTACACCTTGTCTCTTTTGTTAGCCACATTTCAGATTAAGCAACGCCGAGGACGGCTTTGTTTTCAAGAAGTGGAGGATGATGAGGACATGAATACCTTGGATACGACCAAAAATATTGCATACATGTATATTTGTGAGGTGATTTCTAATGCAAACTATGCAATAATTTATTTGTGTCATCCAGGACAAAAATACTTCACAAACTTTTGTGCCATGTCTAATTGCAGGTGTATGGGACATTTGTACAATTCACATATGAAGATAAGGGAAAACGAGAAGTTTAGGTGCTTTTCAAAAAGTCCTCTCACGTCACTTTTGGGCCAAGAGAAGATAGAGTCCAAGTCTCTCACGTTCTGGATTCAGATTCGGACTGCACAGACATACCTGACTCAAAACGTCAAGAACTTTTTCATACGGACTCCGAATTGGGTGATTCTTTTTTTGTTGGAAAGTAGATTTCGTGCTCTTTCCAAACCAATTGGATTCACCTTAAAATTCATCCGGAGCTATGAGTTATCGACGAAACAATCTGACGATGTAGCAGAATCCGAGTCAAACTACAACTCCAAAGGTGTTGCATCACCTCCACTTGGGCCCATGAGCCTTGTACGACCTAGGGTTAGTTTTAGGCTGCCTTGGGACGTCCTCCCACCTCCTTGGCCGCCACCCCTTACTCCTATATAAGTAGATCCATCTAGTAGCTTTTTCCTTGGGATTTGTTTAGTTAAAAGTTAGCCATTGCAACTTCGTGTACTTCGTTTGTGTCCAACGACCAGACCAAGACCGCTTTCGGATCCCCACCATTATCAGTACTTCATCTATATTCGCAATATTCAGATTGCTTTATCATATTCTTGCTTGTTCTTCGATTGTGTGCAGGAATAGACCTTCGTGGTCAGGCTGATCGTGCTTCCAGCATCGTCAGTAACCTCAGGAGATTGGTTTAGCGGTTGCTAAGGCGCAACGTCGTGCACGTTTGTAGTCGGATCGTCAAAGTCGGCTCCACCAAATCGATAGTTACCATCTCATCGAAAGATCGGGACACCCTCGCCTCTATCAGTAAGGATGTGGATGTGGTCTTGTGGTGAGAGAGAGCTTCTCCACCATCTCCATGCTAGCCAAGTTGTTGCAGCTCCCTCCATCTATGATGACGCGAACAGAACGTTCCTTCACAACTCCCTTTGTATGGAACAAATTATGCCTCTGATTTTGCTCAGCTTGTTTGACCTGCACACTCAAAACACGTTGAGCAACTAAACATTCATACCTGTCAGCGTCTTCAGGAGCCATGTATTGCGTCTCTTGTTCAGAATCATCTCCACCGTGTTCTTCACGTGTAATGAGAGCCAAAGTGTCCTCATCATAGTCACTAGCGGACTCATACCCACCATCCTCGGTAGCAATCATCACACGCTGAGATTTGCATTCTCTCGCATAATGACCTCTTCCCTTACAACGACGACAAATAATATCACTTGTGTGCCCTGTTGATGACATGGAAGAAGAAGAACTCTGTGCAGGCCCGGTAGGTGTGCTCTTGGCAGATAGTGGTGGTTGTGCCTGCTTCCTTGTATCACGGCTGGAGGTGGCAGCTGATGGAGGTGTCGGTGCAATAGAATGTGTGGAAGTAGAGGATGCACGCGGTGTCCACGATGAAGGTCGACCTGCAGAAAAGTTAGTCCGCGCCAATGCCTGTCGATCCTGCACTTCACGTTCAGCTTTACAAGCAAGATGGAATAAACGAGTGATATTATTATACTCCTTATACTCTAGGATGGTCTGAATCTCTCTATTTAATCCACCCATAAAACGTGCAAGCATAGCTTCATTCTCCTCAACAATACCACATCTAATCATGCCAGTTTGTAATTCCTGATAATATTCTTCTACAGAATTTTTTCCTTGTCTTAAGCGCTGCAATTTTTGAAGTAATTCACGTTGATAATATGGTGGAACCCAACGAGTACGCATAGCAGTTTTCAAAGCAGCCCACGTAGCTGGAATAGGATATAATCTACAATGTTCAGACCACCATACACATGCAAAACTAGTAAAAGCACAAACAGCAGCAGCAACACGTCTCTCCTCGGGATATTGTAAACATGTAAAACGTTGTTCAGTTTCTAACTCCCAAGTAAGATATATATCAGGAACATATTGATAGAGGCAGGGGTGTCCCGATCTTTCGATGAGATGATAGCTATCGATTTGGTGGAGTCGACTTTGACGATCCGACTACAAACGTGAACGATGTTGCGCCTTAGCAATCGCTAAACCAATCTCCCGAGGTTACTGACGATGCTGAAAGCACGATCAGCCTGACCACGAAGGTCTATTCCTGCACGCAATCGAAGAACAAGCAAGAATATGATAATGCAATCTGAATATTGCGAATATAGATGAAGTATTGATAAAGGTGGGGATCCGAAAGCGGTCTTGGTCTGGTCGTTGGACACAAACGAAGTACACAAAGTTGCAATGGCTAACTTTTAACTAAACAAATCCCAAGGAAAAAGCTACTAGATGGATCTACTTATATAGGAGTAAGGGGTGGCGGCCAAGGAGGTGGGAGGACGTCCCAAGGCAGCCTAAAACTAACCCTAGGTCGTACAAGGCTCATGGGCCCAAGTGGAGGTGATGCAACACCTTTGGACTTGTAGTTTGACTCGGATTCTGCTGCAGCGTCAGATTGTTTCGTCGATAACTCATAGCTCCGGATGAATTTTAAGGTGAATTCAGTTTGGATAGAAAGAGCACGAAATCTACTTTCCAACAAAAAAAGAATCACCCAATTCGGAGTCCGTATGAAATAGTTCTTGGTGTTTTGAGTCAGGTATGTCTGTGCAGTCCGAATCTGAATCCAGAACGTGAGAGACTTGGACTCTATCTTCTCTTGGCCCAAAAGTGACGTGATATGACTTTTTGAACAGCACATAAACTTCTCTTTTTCCCTTATCTTCATATGTGGATTGTACAAATCTCCCATACACCTGCAATTAGACATGGCACAAAAGTTTGTGAAGTATTTTTGTCTTGGATGACATAAATAAATTATTGCATAGTTTGCATTAGAAATCACCTCACAAATATACATGTATGCAATATTTTTGGTCGTATCCAAGGTAGTCATGTCCTCATCATCCTCCCCTTCTTGAAAACAAAGCCGTCCTCGGCGTTGCTTAAGCTGAAATGTGGCTAACAAAAGAGACAAGGTTACATGTTGTATATGTATATGTCATCCAGTTTTACTTCCCTTAGTTTTTGCATATATGACACATGTATACATGAGTAACCTTCATAGTTCATAAAATCTAAAGCCAAAATATTATCACAAGTATTAGAAGACATGAAAATATTGTAACTCAATTTGCACATATAAGTGAAGCTCTTATTCATATCAAAGGATTGACAATGTTCATCATTAAACCATCCCAACATTGGTGAATAAACCTTACTTGAATCAAATTTACATGCTACAACATGCTTAAATAAGAAAACATACAATAAGTCATTTGACACAAAATCATCACCAAGATTAGAGGTCATATCAAAATGATTAAACATTGTTTCTTTTGCATAAACAGTTAATTCATTGGGTGCACTCAAAATTGTTGATACTTCAACTCTTTGATCACATGACGCATTCATGACAGTAACACAATTCTCTAAAATAGCTGGTGTGCTCAAATCAATAGGTAACACAACACATGATGTTTTCAAGTTAACTAGGCATGCATCATTCTTATGTGAAAGTTGAAAATCTGTACCTTTGTCATTACCTCTTATGATCAACTCAGACGATGTAGGCACTCTTGGAGGTGATGTGTCACATGATGGAGATGATGTAGTCCTCGCAACAACGGATGTGGTTGTCATAGTACGCCTAGTAGTTGAAGAAACATCTGTATCAACACTTGGAATGTGCACCGTGCGCTTGTTCTCCTTGTGGCCAACACGTCGTTTTATTTCCTGTTCAGCTTTGCAAGCAAGACGAAACAAATGGTCCATAGGATAACACTCTTCATGAATTAGAATCTCTTGAATATCACAGTTTAATCCTCCCCAAAATCTATCCATAAAATCTTCTTCACATTCTTCTAAAAATGAGTGCAATAATGTAGTTTGTAAATCATCATAGTATTTTGTTACCGTGTCAGTGCCTTGTTTTAAATGTTGTAATTTTTTAATCATGCCACGAGTATAATAAACATCAACGAATCTATCTCTCATGACAAGTCTTAAATCATCCCAAGTAGTAGGTATAAGATCAGGGTTTAACCGACAATATTCACTCCACCAAACTAAAGCAAAGCTACTAAAAGTACTAACAGCAGCTTGAAATTTTTCACGCTCATCAAAATTATGGGAAGCAAATATAGCATTTATTTCGTACTCCCATTCAATATATAAATCAGGCCTAAAACGACCAGTAAATGGTGGCATGGAAACATTAACCTGATTATGTGCATTCTGATGTAATTGCTCCTCTTGTGGTGGTTGTTGTATTTTCTTAGGTGATGGCAAATCTCCCACGATCGATGAAGCCCAAGAACTAACAACTCCGGAACCTGCCATGATTAGTAGAAACAAAAAAAAATCGAGAATAATGTTCCTATGAACTACTAGGATGTGGTGGTAAAGCGCTCACAGTAAAGCAAATATCAATATCTTACAAGTTCTTACCATGCAGCAGGTGGTGACGGGCAACCAGCGGTGTCAAATAACTTCGAAGATTGAGTAAAGTGATTGCCAGGTGAACGTACGTATACACGGTGTAGAAATATGTGGAGTTGGGTTGGCTATATATGGTAGCAAAAGATTAGCAATAATCAATTCAGAGATGCAATGTTGAATAAACGCTCAACGACGGTACTGTGCTGGTCCTAGGCTAGACCGGACTAGAGACGCGAGCCTAGAACACTAATGACGTCACGGCGTAGCACAACTAGCATCAAGAAAGGATATGAAGTAGCTCCGGACAACAAGATATAAGTGAAGATCACAATGGCAGTAAAGATAATGATGAGAAACAACTACCAAGTAGCATATACCAACACTTCTCTCTTCAACTTTACTCTATAAAAGTTTGTGCCAATTTTATGATAATTTTTCTCAAGAAAGGCACTGACTCAAGCTTTCAAATGCAAAAAGAATCACTCAATTCCGAGTTGATATGAGGAGTCAAAAAATTCTAAAACTGGCCTGAAAAACTGGAATAAGCTGTGTTCGCGAACTTCGGAGGGCAAAAAGACCTATTTAGAAGCCGATTTTGAGGTGTCAAATATTGAACTAGCTTCTGCAACTATTTAGATGCGGCTTGTCGCTAGCTTTAATTTGAGTACTCACGAAGCCAAAACAGACTTCGTATGAAAAAGATATGCCTGTTTTACTGAACACTGCGCAAAACAGATTCCAATCCGAATTCAGCTACGAGATTGAGTCTAGATATATCCGAATTTTGTTTTTTTTTCTCTCTTTTTTTTCTCACACTTTTTCTTTTCTTTTTCTTTCTCTCTTTTTTTCTCTGACTTTTTTTTTTTAACTTTTTTTTTCTCTTTTTTTTTCTTGCTCCCTCTGTCCTTTCCAAACAAACTCGAGAAGATGTAGATTGTATCAAGCACAGATGTGAACGACCTCAACTATGATTATGAACAATGAACAGTGGTAGCACGATGTGGAAATTGAGGATGGGATGGTGGACAGCGGAAGGAATAACGATGCACAGCGGCGGCGTGACTAACGTGAACAGAACTCGAAACTCTAAACGAACTAGACACTAAGACCAGCAACTGAACACGACGATGCAACCGTAATTCAATAATGCAAACAAAGAAAAGAAAATGCGAAGGCTCGGACATGGCTTGGACAAAGGTGAATAGATCAACTTTTTTTTTGTGGTTTTTTCTTTGGACATATAAGAAAATAAATCAATCTGGAAAACTGAAAATTCTCACACGAGCAATCCTGAAAACTGTACCACTTGATAGAGGCAGGGTGGTCCCGATCTTTTCGATGATATGATAGCTATCGATTTGGTGGAGTCGCTTTGACGATCCACTACAAACGTGAACGATGTTGCGCCTTAGCAATCGCTAAACCAATCTCCCGAGGTTACTGACGATGCCTGAAAGCACGATCAGCCTGACCACGAAGGTCTATTCCTGCACGCAATCGAAGAAAAAGCAAGAATATGATATGCAATCTAATATTGCGAATATAGATGAAGTATTGATAAAGGTGGGATCCGAAAGGCGGTCTTGGTCTGGTCGTTGGACACAACCGAAGTACACAAAGTTGCAGCAATGGCTAACTTTTAACTAAACAATCCCAAGGAAAAGCTACTATGGGATCTACTATATAGGAGTAAGGGTGGCGGCCAAGGAGTTGGGAGGACGTCCCAAGCAGCCTAAAACTAACCCTAGTCGTACAGGCTCATGGGCCCAAGTGGAGGTGATGCAACACCTTTGGACTTGTAGTTTGACTCGGATTCTGCTGAGCGTCAGATTGTTTCGTCGATAACTCATAGCTCCGTATGAATTTAGGTGAATCTAGTTGGTTAGAAAGAGCACGAAATCTACTTTCCAACAAAAAAAACACCCAATTCGGAGTCCGTATGAAAGTTCTTGTGTTTTGATTCAGGTATGTCTGTGCGTCCGAATCTGAATCCAGAACGTGAGAGACTTGGACTCTATCTTCTCTCTTGGCCCAAAGTGACGTGAAATGACTTTTTGAACGCACATAAACTTCTCTTTTTTCCTTATCTTCATGTGGATGTACAAATCTCCCATACACCTGCATTAGACATGGCACAAAAGTTTTGTGAAGTATTTTTTGTCTTGGATGACATAAATAAATTATTGCATAGTTTGCATTAGAAATCACCTCACAAATATACATGTATGCAATTTTTTTGGTCGTATCCAAGGTATTCATGTCCTCATCACATATCTACCCTTCCAAATGGTGGTAATATTCATTTCAGAGTTCGAGATGTCATGAGCTTCGTACTTAGTGGTAATGCAGCCCTACATTGCGATTATTTGCATGTGATGACCTGGTTGTGAGTGGTTCACGTAGTTCTGATTTTGACAACGCTCATCCTCGTAATCGCCCGCCTAATCGTCCTCCTTAGCGGCAGCAGTGAGCCATTCGAATATCAACAGTAGGTTTGCAGCATACCAGAAGTTTGAACAGGTCAAGGGGAACGCGCTGGCTGTGCTCATGTCCACTTGATTGTGAAGGCGACGTTGTTGTTGTGTAGAGGGTGCGACAGGTGCAGCCGGGCGGTTGTTGTGGAGACGCGCGCAGCAAAATTATTAACTTGTTACGAAACTTTTGGTTTCGAACGTCTTCTCAATTCGTCTATCTTGCTCATGGCCTCTTCAAATTGTTTCAAGCACATCTTGCACCTGTCCAATCATCATTTGCTGAAAATTTTAATCATGTAGCTGTTTGTTCGTCATGTTTCCTCACCGTCCATCGGCTTTTTCCTGCATGGTTAGACAGTCATAGAACCACAAGAATATGAGTCTAAGACTACTGGAAAGTGGGGTTGGTGGTGGTGAGATGACATCATACCATTGTTACAAAAACCCACAGTCCTGTCTGCTTTATGCAACTGGACCATGTTACTAGAAGCTCGCGCACGTCAATTAAAATATCGGATACTTCGTTTCCTTGGTATGATTCTAAAGTTCATGAAGAATAATGATGTTGCTAAATTGGATACAGTGTTTTGCTTACAATGAAGGCCTGCTTTATGACAAGAAAGAGGAACCTTGGAGCAACGTTCAAGCATGGAGAGATGGGCAGCCCAAGTGGGAACAAGAACGGAGTTACAAGTATGATTTCAGGACTTTGAACCACCATAATGAGTGCAGGAAGCCTTGGACGAAATTACAAATGCCTTCATAAATTTCGTCCAGAGGCTATTATAGGTGCTGCGTCACCTTATTAATTGGTCCAGGCCCATGTAATTTCGAAATACTTTGAGTATAGGCTGTTTTAGGATATCTGTATGTGTGGGGAAACAAGAGATAGGGTTGGTTCGGACCCCTCCTTCAGGCCACGAATCCCCTCCTCTTCCTCCATATATACAGCCCTTAGGGCACCCGTTTAGACTTGGGTTTTGTTTAGAAAAGTTACGCCATAGCTGCAACTTCGCGACTTCGTTTGTGTTCAACGACCAGACCAAGACGTCAACAGAACCCCACCTGATCAATAAGCTTTCTCTTATATTCGCAATATCCAGATTGCAACATCTTAGTTTCTTGCTTGTTCTTGCTTTGCTTGCCGGAATAGACCTCGTGGTCAGGTTATTGTGCTACCGGCGTGGTCAATAACTCTCGGAGTTGGTTTAGCGATTGCTAAGCGCGACGTCCTCGCACTGTTCGTATCGGAATCGTCAAAGTCTACTCCACACAAACGATAGCTTCACTCATCGAAAGATCGGGACAACCCAGAGCCCTCTCTATCAAAGTGTATACAGATTCCAGGTTGCTCCGGTGAGATTTACAGTTTTTTACTAGTTTAGACGAGTCGTTCTCTCAAATACCTACAGTCCACGGAAAAAGCCAAAACAAAAATTTAGGGTTAGTTTCATCATATCCGAACACCAATCTGCAGCCTTTGCACTAATCTTTTAAGGGTTTTTGTTCTTTGTTGATTTGCGGTTGCAAATCGTCGTGTCAAGTTGCTGGTCTTGCGTCAGTTCTTTATGAGTTTCGAGTCTGTTCACAAGTTGTCACGCCGCAGCGCACCACATCAAGCCCCTACCATAACCACCACAGCTTTGCATTCTCTGACCTATACCGTATACGGCAACTACTGGGAGGTGGATGGCTGGCGGGCGTTACGGGGTATAGGTCGTTCAGGCAACAAGGGGGAGAGAATTGAGGGGCGCGAAAGGCACTCTTGCGGTCCATACTACACCTACCGATTCCAAGTCCAGATACCACCCACAATCCGAGCCCACCATATACTACCGTTATACATCACCAGTCCGAGTTCCACCATATTCATCTCTGCACCATCCCTAGTTCCGAGTCAGTATTTATTCCGTTTTTTAGAGTTCCAAGGATCACGCGATACTACGAGTTCGCCCCTGAACAAGTCGATCCCCATTTTTGTGCTACCCGTAGAAGAAAAATAGTGTCCAGTTTTCAAAAAAAAAAACTAGTCTGGAAAATTCTGGCTAGGCAGTTTTTAGACCATTGTAGACTTTTTTCGAAAAAAATTGTTGCGGAGCAAAAAAAAAAAAGAGGAGAGAAAAAGTTGCAAAAAAAAAAAAAGAAAAAAATTCAGAGTGTGCGCCTCCCTTGTTTACTGCAGCGCCGTGATTTTTTGTTAGTGTTCTATAGTGCTCCGCGTCTCTAGCAGGTATAGCCTAGAACAGCACAGTACCGTACGTGTTTGGAAGGAGTTTATTCAACCTGCTCTCTGAATTGATTATTGCTGACCCTAATTTTGCTACCATATATAAGCCTTCCCAGCTCCACATAACACTACATCGGGCGTTTGATGACACCACCTGGCAATCGCTCTGTCCAAGCTCTGAGAGTTTTTGACTACACAAGGTTTGCGATCCACCACCTGCTGCGGGTAAATACTGGTAAGAAGTGAGATTTGCTGACGGTTTTGTGACACCACACACCCCACCACCACTTTTCTAGAGTCTGTAGAGATCACTATTCTTGTTGTGTTTCTATGCTGAACTTCTCTAACCTGGCAGGACAACAGAGCGACGAGATAATTGGGAGAACATGACGAACAAGGAGTGCATGATAAATTGTCACAAATGCATGAGTGGCCAGGTGGGAGATGTGCACTAAAAAATTTGAAGAGGCATGGAGAAGAGATGGTCATGGAGAAAGTCGTTCGAACAAAGCTGGGATAACAGTTAATGAATTGCTTCACGCGTCTTCCCCCAACCATCAACCGGGCTTGCACCTGTCGCACTCTGCACGAATACAACAACGCCCCCTCCAAATAAGTTCGGCAGAGCTAACGCGTGTTCCTCTGGGATGGCCAAACTTATGGTGCTGCTGTACCTTACTGTGATGCTTCTTTGGCTTCTGCTCTGTGCTGCTGCGGTGCCAGAGGAGGGAGGATGATTACGCGGGCGATTATGAGGATGAGGTTGATCAAAATCATAACTATGCAACACCACAACGAAGTCGTCCACATGCAAATACTGCAATGGAGGTACGGAACCCAACCATCTCAGTGTACGAGATCATGACAGCTCCCTAAATTAAAATTGAATATTCCACCATTCGAGGGTAGTTGATGTTCCTATATATATCTACTTGGGAGTTGAAACTGAACACGTTTTACATGTTTAGCAATATCCCGAGGAACGACTGTGTTTGCTGCTAGTGTTTGTGCCTTCACTTAGTTTTGCATGTGTAGGTGGTCTGAACATTGTAGAATATTTATCCTATTCCTACTGCTCGCATACGTTGGGCTGCTTGAAAACGTGCATGGCGTACTCGTTGGGGTCCCCCATATTATCAACGTGAATTACTTCACAAAAATTGCAAAAGCGCGTTAAGAACAAGAAAAAATTCTGTAAAGAATATTATCAAGGAATTACAACTGCATGATTAGATGTGGTATTGTTGGAGAGAATGAAGCTATGCTTGCACGTTTCTGGGTGATTAAATAAGAATTCGAACCATTCTAGAGTATAAGGAGTTATAATATCCTCGTTTATTCCAGTCTTGGCTTTAAAGCTGACGTGATAAGTGCAGATCGACAGGCATTGTTGGCCGAACTAACTTTTCTGCGCAGTCAGTCATCTGACACGCGCGTGCCTCTCTACTCCCACCGTCCAAACTCGGCATCACTGACTTCAGCCATCCAATTACCGAAGATATAAGACAACAGGTCACCAAGCCCACCAAACCATCTTGCCAAGCAGTACACCTTCTGGGCCTGCCCAGAGCTCTTCTTCATCTTGGCATCACCAGGGGGGATCACACACATGATATTATTGTCGTGTTGTAAGGGAGAGGTCATTATGCGAGCGGAATGCCAATCTCCGACCGCTGTTATGATTGCTACTGAGGAGGTGGGTATGAGTCGCTCAGTGACTATGAGAGGAGACTTGGCTCTTATTTATCAAGTGAGAACACGGTGGAGATGATTCTGATCATGAGAACGCAATACATGGCTCCTGAAGACGTGACAGGTATGAATGTTTAGTTGCTCAACGAGGTTTTGAGTGTGCAGGTCACACACAGCTGAGCCAAATCAGAGGCATAATTGTTCCAATACAAAGGGGAGTTGTGAAGGAACGTTCTGTTCGCGTCATCATAGATGGAGGGAGCTGCACAAACTTGGCTAGCATGAGTGGTGGGAAAGCTATCTCTCCCATCTACAGACCACATCCCACATCCTTACTACTCCTTCTAATATACCGGTTCAACAACAGAGCGGCAAGGTTAGGTAACACGTATGTTCGTGGTTGCATTTTAGTATCTCTACACTACTGATGGCTATTATGTTGATTGTGATGTGGTACCGAACTCAAGCATGTCATTATTACTTCTGAGTAAGACCATGGCATTGATAAAATTCTGTATCCCATGGTAGAACATCAGTATAACTCTTGTCATAAGATAAAACACACTATTACTGTCTTCCTTGATCCTGATCTATTTTGAAAAGATGAATTAATAGAGCAGTAAAGCAAAACAGGAGAAAAATAGAGGTGAAATCAGTATGTGCAAAAGAATTTGAGGCACAATGAAGCCTAAAATAAAACCATCTAGTGTGCTCTGAAAATAAATTGAAATGTGGCATGCTTACTTGATCCACCAGATCTGATTATTGATGATATAGATTATCATCAGTATTACTGTTTGCTATGCTTTTGTTGTGCAAAGAGGCGTATTTCATTCGAGGGACGTGCCATTCCAGCTCTTTGCCTTCCTTGGCGGTCACTACCATTTTGCAGGAGGTT
>JAAAXO010000473.1:0-29216 GCA_011799875.1 Thinopyrum elongatum
TTGAGCTTGACAACCACGATATCATGCCATTACTTAATTGATCTTCTAGAATTATCATTATCTCGAATTTAGATTTTCATTCACGCTCACATTTATGAGCAGACATAAGTAAAAGTAATCCGTTTAAAAACAAACATACCTACTTTGAGACCAGCCCATCAGATCACCGGATATCGCATGTGCCTTTTGCTCCATATGTCTTCCTTCTTAAACTAAACTGCCCATAATTAGAACAATCATCTACCCCCCCCCCCCCCTAGTCAGCATAAACATAAAGCTATGAAGCAAATAACATGGTGTCTCAAGCTGCATAAAAGATACAGCGAGGTTACTAGCATGTAAGCGCCTTACCAGAGAAAATGGCGCAATGAATAACTAAATCTTATCGGAATAAGCCGACCTCATTTTCCGACCTCTGAAATGATCTGGTTATTATCATATACAAGAGTGCTCATTGCCGATATAACGATACGATACACGAGACGACCGGAAATAGAAGTAGTTGCTTGCTCGCCACCACTTGCTGGTCGTGTGCTGCTGATAATTCCTCCCAGAGTGATGTCATCCACCATAAATTCTTCGTCAGATGAAGAAACTGGCAACAAAAGATCCCCACAAAATCTGTAATTAACTATTTCGCTACATTAAGGTGAAGGCATGAAGCTAACAGACAACATAACCAAACAAAAATTAATGTCTACTTATTGGGCCTATACGGGAGGGTCGTTGCC
The DNA here is from genome assembly GCA_011799875.1 of Thinopyrum elongatum. Classification (NCBI taxonomy): domain Eukaryota; kingdom Viridiplantae; phylum Streptophyta; class Magnoliopsida; order Poales; family Poaceae; genus Thinopyrum; species Thinopyrum elongatum. The sequence continues at coordinate 732 of JAAAXO010000473.1, forward strand.
CTAAATCATGTGTGGCATCATCCAACACAACATTAAGCATCCCACGGCGAGTGGTTTGGCGACATGGCCTAGTACAGGGAGGTTTCTGTGAGGAGCGAAGTGAGACGGCCACTGCCACCGAAGGAGTGGGGATGATGCCAGAGTTTGACAAAATACCAAATTTGCAATTCACATGTATCGATTATCATCAACCTGTGAGACAGAGGACACTGCATAGTTGAGCCTCTGATCAAAAAGCAGGCAAAATACATAACACAGGGATGAATCGATGACGCAGGGCAACCATTAAACCTAGCATAGTTTCTGCTCGTGACAAATGGACATAACTATGTAGAAACAGAGAAGCAGATGGTCAGTTAATAAGCAAATTACATAAAGCAGGTACACACAATTATTTATGAGATATTCTGTTTTGTAAGTTTTGCTTATGTTCTTATTTGAATGAAGTGCCAACAATTAGATGGAAGTTACAATATCATGTCTATTTGGATCTGTTATAAAAATTAACAAATTGGCAACCTAAATACATGATGTTAATTTGTTCTGTACACAACATTGCATCTTTTCTTGACACTCCTGATTTGACATGGGAATGCAAGAAACCAAAGTGAAGCAACTTGAACATACTCTACTCCAAGATGCAATTGGTTCTACACAAACCATTATATTTTTACTCTCCTTGAGAAAAGAATGGGGATCAACACATATAAAGTTCCATGCCAGTGAAATGAACATCGAATCATCAAACAGAGGTATAACAAAAAAAATAGTAGCAACCCTAAGAATGAACAGAGATGTATACCTTCTAGAATGATGCTATTTTCCATGCATTGTCTAATCCACAAACGCCAACAAGGCTCTAAGCAAACAACAGTATACTTAAATCTAGCAATATTAGCACAGAGCCCGGACTAAAAAAGGGTGCGCTAATATTAGCACAGAGACAGCATGTTTTATCTTTTTCCTAGGATAAAGAAAGGAGGAAACAGAAAACAAACATTTGCTGCAAGAAGGTGTACATGGTTCAAGGAAAAGGTGTACAAGAGGAAACAGAAATCAATCAAGCCGTATGTGTGTGTGCTTGAGTACGTGTGTGGTTGGGCTCCTGGACTACACGAGCTAGTGTTCTAACTAAACTGAAACAGAGCATGCCTTAGGAGAGCAACCTAGAGCACAGAGGATACCATGCCATAGGAGAGTAACCTAGAGCAGAGCAACTATAACTTGGAAAAAATCTCGCAACCGAGAGAGAGAGGGATGGACCTAGTTTGTCGATCAACCATGCATCGTTACTCTATAATTTATAGAGCTGGCAGCCTAACATGCTACTGCCATCAGCGGTAATCAATGAAATTAGAAAAGCACCGAAACTACTGATTCTAACCAAAGAAGTTTGAGGAACATATTTCTCTTTGTTTTACAATCTGGAAACGGCAATTCAGGAGTGTGCAGTGGTCACTCAAAATAAAGAATACACATACCTGACCTGCGAAAAACAACTGGCACAACACAATGGTGTAATCGAAGTGGCGATAGGCAACCCACAAGGCACTATATATCAGACAGATTAATATATTTTCCACTGCTATGATGGAGCATTTAAATGATGGCTAATTACAGTATGGCATTGTAGACATGTTTTTAAGTCTCAGATCAAATATGTTTTGTAGAAAAGAGTGCTCTGGCTAGAAATAAAGTGTCAAGCCACCTTCTGTTCAGCATAAATAAAATAGAAACCCTAGTTTTGTGTATTCTACATGATCACGGTACGAAGATAGATTCAGAGCAGCAACCTGTACATGATTATCTGCTTGCCGGGGATACGGTCGAACAGAGACCCTGTGCGCTGGCCACTGGCATCGTGGAGAAGAGCTCCTTCTGTGCGCCTGAGTTCAAGCATAACAGAAGAGACAAAGTAAATACACTTTTGGCGCATACTTCAACTATGCCTGGCATTAGCTTAAGATACACAAGTAACAGTATAACATTGAGAAGGAAGTTCGCTAGAAATGATTGCCTATGTCAGATTATGCCACATGTGACCTTTTGATTTACTACAACATTTAGTCAATGCAAGATGTAGATTTTCCGGAACATAATGGCTTGGGAGATACGTATTTAGGCATGAAACTTGCCTGACATGTTTACTAATAGAGTCAAGATCTATGCTTGGTGCCATCACTGTTATTGTTTTATCATTAATAGACCTTCTAGCAGATACATATATCATGTAAATTAACTTAATTCACAGAAGGCAAATAATTAACTCCGTCCCTTCACAAACCAGCCTAATCTTGTAATTCTCACAATCAAATCTGCAAGCATAATAGAGCAAACCTTAATCTCGCCTGGAACTAAAGCTCAGGGACGACATGTCCGTGCCAACGGCCACCTGTACTTGTAGCTGAAGTCAAGCTTCAGCAGCCGCCATTGACATGTTCGCAACGCGCTGCCACCGGCACTCACCCATTTGCTACACTACAGAACACACAAAGTGCCCGAATAACTAACAAATTGCATCAATAGTCAGTCGGTCGGCAGGGAGATCATCACACTTTGGTATATTGCAATATGGAACGAGGGGGTAAGAGTTGAGAGATGCGTGAAACTTACACAATAAGAACATAACCTCCCCAACCACTCAGGCAATCACCATCAACAGAAGACAACAATGCTTGGGAGATTGTCTCAAATAGTTCTGCAGGTTCCTTTATCAAATAAATGATTAAAAGAATTGTTATATTTACAGTACAAAACCTGACAAGGGAAATTACTATAGCATTTTTCATGAGGAAATACATAAAAGAAATTAGCGTGTACACATCTCTCGAGCAAGGAAACATACCATGTCTGGTTTGTACATGGACCCACAAGCACCATATAATGATTCCGAAGCAGTATTAAAAACCACAAAAATCTTTTGCCAGTTCCTGCATAAAGGAATCACTCTTGATCAGATTACCATCTATCTACAGATATAATAGCCACATGGGAAGCCAGCAGAGTTCACAAGAATCAATATTACATGAAGCACCATGGATGGAAACAGTATATTAGCATACCGTCTACATTTAGAATACAGCATTGTACTACTTCATTTCTGTGTTTTTGAAGAGCAAACATCACATTCTGTCAAAGTGCCAACGAACATAATAGCAAAAACAAAACGGGAGGCAGATAAAGCAATTACTCGAATGCATGAACTCCGACTCCAATTCGAGAGTACCGTAATGAATACCAATTAGAAAAGATTGGCTATATTGAGAAATTTGCTAGTAACCCAAGTGTAGCAATCACCACATCCCAAACAAAACTTCCTACTATAGAAAAAAATAGCACGGCTCGATGTATACAGAGTACAGGAGAGGGCAGAGAGGAAGCAGCGGTTGGCTTACCTAGGACGTAGTACAGAAGAAGACGGAGAGGCAGGTGAGACAGTAGTAATCCTCTCATCTACCCTCTTCTCCTCTCATTCACACAACATCACCTGCACATGACCGCATCCAGGCATTAGATCCAAAAAATCACCTTTATCTCTCACCAGATCCACCTACTTATCCAACAACACCAATCTAAAGGGGCACACCAAAGCACCAAAGCATCTCGAGCGGTACTCCTAACTATCATATGACTACTCATCCAACAACATCAATCAAAAAGGGCACACCAAAGCACCTCTAGGGTACTCCTAATTATCATATGACCTCAAGACTAAACCTCTCCTTGACAACAAAGGCATATTTCAGAAAAAGAAATGTCTCTAGATCTAATGCTCTACTGGACAGCAAACTACCAAAATAAGATAGCTCCAAAGAGCCCCTTCCTTGGAACCTAGCTAGAGTAGTAAAAGAATAAGAAACCACAACTCCTTTACAAAAACCTAGCCTTCCTGCATGCAAAAAGGAACAAAACCACCAGGGTTCCTACCAATGTCCAGCCAAGAATAAAAGCCATATGTCCACACCCCACTAAAAACAAGCACAAATTCTTTTGGCCCTTAGCAGAATCAAGACAAAAAAGAAAAGAGTACAAAAAGCACATGGCCATACATGTATACATCCAATCCTAGAATAGAAGAAGAGTGAAAATAAAGAGGAGGAGAAGGTTTGAACCACTGATACATGAAGGCCAGATAGAAGGAGGCACCGGTGACAATGGACGAATCTGCAAGAAAAGAAAGACAAAAATCAGAGGCGAGCAACAGGTAGTGGCAAGCGCCAGGGAAGTAGATGTCCTCATCGGCAGCGACGGCAGCAACCCTTCTCCAGTTGAGGCGGACGTGAGGGAGGGCGCTCATCCTCCTGCCCGACCCCGATGTGGAGGAGGAGGAGGGAGGCGACCCACGAGCTTCCTGCGCTCCTCCTACCGAGTACCAAGGGGGTGGGGAGGAGACGATGGGCGGCGTGAGGTCGAGGATGGAGACCGGGGCGAACGCCGTCGTGCTCCTCGTCCTCCCTCCGCTGCTGCTCGTCGCTCGTCGGCGTCGCCCAAGGCCTGCTGCTGCTCCCCGCTGCCACTGCCGCCGTCGTGCTCCTCGTCCTCCCTCCACTGCTGCTCATCGTCGTCGCCATGAGCCGCTCGACGCCGAGGGAGAGAGGGTTGGGCAGCTGCGGGAGCGGCAACCTCCGAGAGCCTGAGGAGAAGGGAGGCAGTGGTGGCGGCGCTAGGGCCGGGAGGAAGAGGAGAGGGCGGCGCCTGAGGAGAAGGGTGGAGGAGAGAGGAAGAGGCGAGGCTGGGAGGGTGGCGGCGCGAGGGGGACGAGAGGAGGGGCGCAAGTGCGGGAGGAGGGGCAGCTAGGGTTATCCCCACGGGAGCGGGCCCTTTTTATACCCCACGACGCGAAATGCCCTCGGCTGGGCACGGGATTTACACGCGGTGGCACGAACGTCTCTACGCTATTCATTGCTACAGGGTCATCGATCCGATCTGACGGCCGATGCTCTCCAGCGGCTTGATCCGACGGCACAGATCGCATCAAGCAATCAGATCCAACGGTCAGAAATTCAAATCGCCGAGGAGGCTTGGTTCTCCCTGTCTTTCTTATTTCTCGATGTTGAAACTGCGGAATATCGCCGGATCAAAGGGTAAAGCCCACGAAATCACCTTGATATAACACATTCTTCATTGCATGATCCTTGATCAAAAAGAAGAAAGGGTGAAACTCAAGGAAGACATGATTATCAATAGCAATGCAATGGACGGAGAGGAGATTCTTTGAAACACTAGGGACATTCAAAAAAATTGTAAGATGAACTTTTCTACGTGGGTTTTTTTATATTTAAGTGATAAGCGTGACAAATCTTCATACCTTCTCCACTAGCAGTGTGGATATGATCTTGCCCATAGTATTTTTCCCGCATGGCCACCTTCTCAAGCTCAGCGGTGATGTGGTTTGTGGCACCACTATCCACATACCACTTTGTGTCTGTGCCGCATGATCCATCAGCTGCACCAGCCACTTTCTCGTCTTGCGATGATTCATCATCATCATCAACACGATGCCAGCAGTCTTTAGCTGAGTGGCCGGGCTTGCCGCAAATCTGGCATCGGACGGTGTGAGGATGTTTGTCGGTGGAGTTGCGGCGCCCCTTGTTGTTGTTGTTGTTGTTGTAGGAGAACCGACACGGGAGCAACACGGGGTGTTCTTCCAGTTGAGAGAAGTATGTACCTGAAAACTCAGAAAAAATAACCTGAGAAGCGTATTAGGAGGAGCCAACAGCAATTCACCCTACTGCTGATGTTCCTTGTTTTTGGCTTGTTGACCCACGAGGCATGTAGTGATGCAAAACACAGAAGCCATGGACTACTGGTCCAGCAGCGTGTGTCCGGCATGCAGTGCGGTGTGCAGAGGAATCTCTTGGGCCCATTCAACAAGAGTCTTGGACAATCTGCCACCAAAGTATCCGAGGATCTTTGTTACTGACAGCTGGTAGGGGTTTTGTTGTGCAGATCCATTGGCAGCATCTCCAAGATGTACACTCGGAAAAGAAGGAAAATCACAATATGAATGGAATAGAAATGTGTGCACAGAGAGAGCAATGTTAATTAGCTTTGTCGCAGCCAATTTCGAAACAGCAGCAGTGCTTGCATCTCAGTAACAATAAAGATAGAACTGAATAAGCACCTGCAGAAACGGCACGTCAACTGAAACTTGGACACATCCACTGCAGTCTGTGATGGATCAGCCATCGATCTCCGACACAATGATGAACCTTTCAGAATGCAGCCCCCACGAAATTGTGCCCTGAGCTGAAGATACGTACAGCCTGATCATGAATACATGAGGCAACGGAACAGAGATAAAAAAACATGTGAATCAAAATACCTATGTGGTCTTTATGAAAAACTGTAGGATGACTGATTATTATGTTGTGTTTATCTGACCCTCGTGAGGGATTATATAGAGTATATGGTGGGGTAGAGACTTGAAGTACAAGACAAGACATTACTAATTCTATCTCTAACTCAAACGCATTATACTTCTAACAGTCTTGTGCGGCAATCTAACCACAACGCATGCTCAAGGGCACATGTGAGCCAAAGGATATGGAAGTGCGGATGGTCTTTGCGACACTACAAGCTCGCATCATCTTCTTGGTTTTTTTTGATGCCCAGCACCATCTGCATCATCTTCTTCATGCAGCCCCTTCACGAAACAGAGTATGTCCGACCTGAAGCACGAGAGTAGCTAGCTAGCACTAACCATCTGCTACAGAAAAATTAATTAATGACTGGTGACATCAAATTTTAACAGCAGCAATACTTAGCGCATCACTGCATTACTTCATCATGTGTACAGAATGATTACTCACCCTTCACCGAGTTGAGGGTGGTCATTGTTGTGAGTTTGGAGTACAGCTCCTAATGATTGTTAGTTATTTCCAAGACCAACAGCATCGTCATCATCATCATGGAGAGAGAGTGTCTGAATCTGTCAGCCAGAACAATTTTTTTTCATCCTGTACTGAAGCATGGGAAACATCAAGTTTTAAGTTTTAACAGTGATTTATGGGCATATAGCAAACACATATGTTAACTGACACAGTCCATGTATAGCTTCTCTGTATAGCTTACCCACGACTTGCACGATCACCACGATCCCATGCACGTCGCGCTCTCTCTCTCTGCGCTCTGCGCACTGTTGTACTTGTAAGTTGTAACCTACATATACCCCAAGGGAATACAGCAGCACCTAAGGTGCATTACTCTCTTGATCCCTCCTGTTCTCATGGTATCAGACGCCGGTTCTCTCCTGTGTCGCTGAACCTCTTCCGCTGCCTTCTTCTCCAACTGCACCTCGCCATGGCCATGCCGACACCGCCCCCTCCTCCACCACCTCCACCACCTCCGCCCAAGCCTAGCCATGGCAACTGCTGTGCGCCCACCTCTCCTGCTACACCGGTGCACAGCCATCCTCTCCTTACCCTATCGGCTTTCAGCCGCGGCGGTGCTATTTTCATCCCCGACCTTAGCGCCTCGTCGTCCACGGCGCCGCCCAACCCTTCTCCACTGGCGGGTGTCTTCATCAACCAGCACCTCCCGATCGTGCTCTCCCTCAACCCGCCCAACTTCTCCCATTGGCGTACTCTCTTTGAGGTCATGTTCCAGAAGAGCGCCGTCACCGACCACATCATCGGCGCGCCGCGGCGCCGGGACCCTATCTGGGTGCAAGACGACGCCCATATCGTCTCCTCGCTCTACAACCGTGTCAGCGCAGACATCTTCGGCCTCATCCACCAGCACGGCGCCACGGCCGCCGAGGTTTGGCCTCGATCTGCACCCTCTTCCTGGAGAACAGCGAGCATCAGGTGGTCTTCCTCGCTACCGAGTTCCGCCGTCTCGAGCAAGGCTCCATGTCCATCCTCTCATACTTCGCCAAGCTCAAGGACTGCGCCGATCGCCTGTCACCGATCGGGACCAGGTACTGAACATGATCCGTGGCCTGCACCCGCGGTTCCGCTACGCTGTTCCGATCCTAACCATGCAGACCCCCTTCCCCACGTTTCTACGCTGCCGTGCCTTTCTTCTGCTCGAGGAAAGCCGTCAGTCCTCGGACACCACCACTAACACCGCCCTCCATGCCGCCCGTATCTCCACCAACACCAACAACGGGGCGGTGGGAGTGGCGGCGGCGGTGGCAACACCAACCGCAACGGCAGCGGCGGCAGCCGCTACAAGGGCAAGGGAAAAGGCTCCCACTCCGGCGGGGCCTCGTCCAACTCCGGCGGGGGCGCCACACCGCCTCATCCCGCCGCACCCGCACCTACCCCATGGACCGGGATGGTGCACGCCTGGCCTATGCCATGGCGCCGGCATCCTCGGGCCGAGGCCTGGCGGCGCTGCTCCGTTCGCTGGGATGGCGTACCACCAGACCATGCTCCCCACCAATGCCAGCTTCGGGCCTCCGACCACCTGGCAGCAGGCCGTCCCCGCGCACCCGCTCTATGGGGCGCCCGCAGGTGGCGCTGCCGGGTCGTCTGCATCTTCATGGGATCAAACTGCTCTCATCCAGGCGCTGAACAATCTGTGGATGCAGAAGCAGCCCCCTCCTCCTGGTGCAGACTGGTACCTCGACACGGGAGCGACGTCCCACATGGCGTCTTCTTCTAGTATGCTCTTCTCTTCTCGCCCCGGTAACACTGCTCGCATTGTAGTTGGCAACGGGGACTCCTTCGCGGTCACACACACCGGGCACCATCACATTCCCACCTCCAACTCCTCCCTCACGCTCAACAATGTTCTTGTCTCCCCCCATCTTATTAAAAATATGATCTCTGTTAAAAAGCTAGCTAGAGACAATCCTGTTAATGTTGAGTTTGATGACTTCGGTTTTTCTGTTAAGGATCAAAGAACGAGGAAGGTGATCCTCCGGTGTAACTCTGACGATGACGAGCTCTACCCGATGTCACCCGCCCCCACCCAAGCCACCCAAGCTTTCCATGCCCTCACTGTGGTCTCACGCGATCTCTGGCACCAGCGCCTCGGCCACGCCGGCGCCGACGCCCTTGATCGCACGCTTCGCAGCTCCTCCATCGACCACACTGGCGGCTCCGGCGCAGTCTGCAGCGCGTGTCAATTAGGCAAAAGTACTAGATTACCATTTGCTTTGTCACCTGGTTACCATTTGCTTTAACAAACAGCGGTACCTCTACCTTCTTCTGGTTTGACACCTGGTTAACTGATACCCCACTAGCCCAAAAATACCCACACCTCTTCTCCCACTCCACCCACCACTATGTTCTGGTCTCTGAGGTTTTGCATGATGGATTGCTCGCTACCCTGCAGAACCGCCTAACCCATGTTGCATCTACCGAGCTTGCTGTGGTTCTATCTTTGTTGCAGGATGTTTCTTCCACGGAGGCCCCTGACGATAGGTTCCTCATCCATGGCGCCCCGTTCTCAGCAAGGTGCGCTTACACGCTGCTCTCCTCTGCCGATGAGCCAGACCCCCATGCCGATAGCATTTGGGGCTCTAAGGCAACGACGAAAGTCAAAATCTTTGGCTGGCTTCTTCTCCGAGACAGGCTCAACACCATGGGCAACCTTCACCGCAAGACTATCGCCCCTGACTCTACTTGCCCGAGGTGTGACCATCACAGCGAGGACACCACCCATCTGGCCATCTCATGCCCTAGGGCGGTCCAGGTTTGGCATCTGCTTGGACTTCAGCCGCCCCCCGACATCAACCACATGTGGGCTACGGTCACTCCGCCTGGGCTCAACATCAACATTTGGCCCACTGTCGCCCTCGCCATTCTATGGAAACTTTGGGATTCTCGTAACGCGCAGGTGTTTCGCTCTGAGACTCACTCACCCATGGATACTCTTCGCAATGTAATCTCTGACTTCACGCTTTGGGTCTATCGATTTAAAGACCCAGCTAGTAGGGACTCCGCCCTGGCTTGGCGCGGGTTCCTCTCCTCTCGTTGTAACCTATGATGTAACTCTCGGCTTTGTCCGTTTTTGAGTAATATATTCAGGTGGGGAACCTCTCCCCCCCGGTGATTGTTAAAAAAAAAACATTTGCTTTGTCAGAACATGTATCATATTTCCCTTTCCAGTTAGTTCAGTGTGATGTTTGGACCTCGCCTGTCATGAGCGTTTCTGGTTGTCAATACTATTTACTCATGCTAGATGATTACAGTCACTTCGTCTGGACTTTCGCTCTTCGCCACAAATCAGAAGTTTTCCCTACGCTCCGCACATTTTTCACTTTTGTGCGTAACCATTTCAATCTCTCCATACTCACTGTCCAGACCGACAACGGACGCGAGTTTGACAACCTCGCCGCCCGTGAGCTGTTCTCATCTTTAGGCATCATATTATGCATGTCTTGCCCATATACCTCACCACAAAATGGTCGAGCAGAGCGCGCGCTTCGAACCCTCAACGATATCACGCGCTCCCTTCTCGTACACGCACACATGCCATATGAGTACTGGGCCGAGGCACTTCAGACAGCCACGTTCCTTCTGAACCGTCGCCCTTGCCGCCCACGACATGATCAAACACCATTCTTCCTACTCTACGGCACCCAGCAGGACTACGCGCCCCTACGCGTCTTCGGTTGTCTCTGCTTTCCCAACCTCACACCCACCGCACCTCACAAGCTCGCGCCCCGCTCCGCCCCATGTGTGTTCCTCGGCTACTCTCCCGATCACAAGGGATACAGGTGCCTGAAGCAAACCACTGGGCGAGTTGTGACCTCACGCTATGTCGTCTTTGACGAACATCAATTCCCCTTCCGCACACACATCCAGTACCAACCACACACACCACACGACGACAACATCCACGACCATCACCCTCCGCCGCCGATCCCCCGGCGTCCCCGCTCCACACTACCGCGGCAGGCCTGCACTCACTTTCCTGAACATGCAGCCGTGCCGGCCAAACCAGCTGCCATGGCAGCAGAAACACCTCCTCCCAAACCAGCTGCCATGGCAGCGGAAGCAACTCCTCCCGCACCCTCCACTCCACCAGCGCCCGGAACACCAAGCCCTCCCGACGACGCCGCCACGGCACCTTCCTCATCACCTCCCGTTGCGCCCGTGGCTCGTCGCCGCGCTCCTGCCTTGCCCACACACCCCATGCGGACTCGTGCGCAGGCCGGTACGTTTCGTCCAAACCCTAAGTACCACTCCAACCTTTCGGTCACAGTAGACACCTCCATCTCTCCCATCCCGAAAAGTGTGCACGCCGCTCTGCGAAATCCTTGTTGGCTTTCTACGATGCAGGTGGAGTACAGGGCCTTGATGGAGAACAACACGTGGCGTCTTGTGCCGTGCCCGCCCGGAGCCAACATCGTCACCGGCAAATGGGTGTTCCGCAACAAGTTCAAGTCTGATGGCAGCTTGGAGCGATACAAAGCGTGCTGGGTCGTGCGAGGCTTCTCCCAACGCCCCGGTGTGGACTTCGACGAGACCTTCTCTCCCGTGGTCAAGGCCGCCACCATACGTGTCGTCCTCACCATTGCCGCCTCGTGCAACTGGCCCGTCCACCAGATGGATGTCAACAACGCGTTTCTCCACGGACACCTCACCGAGCAGGTCTACTGCCAGCAGCTGGCCGGGTTCGTCGACAACACTCACCCGGATCAAGTTTGTCTCCTGGACAAATTGTTGTACGGCCTCAAGCAGGCACCGTGCGCCTGGTTCGCCCGCTTCGCCGCGTATGCTCGGTAGATTGGCTTCACCAGCTCGCGGTCTGATCCATCGCTGTTCATCCTTCACAACAGCAGCGGCATGACATATCTTCTTCTCTACGTCGACGACATCGTCCTCGCCGCGTCGACTACCGCTCTTCTTCGCCAACTCCAGCAGCAACTCTTCACCGAGTTCTCCATGAAGGATCTCCGACCCCTGCACTACTTCCTCGGCATCGCCGTGACGCGTAGAGCCAACGGCTTCTTCTTGTCGCAGCGCAAGTATGCTGATGAGCTGCTGGAGCGCGCCAACATGCCGGACTGCAAGCCGGCGCCGACGCCCGTGGACACACGTGCCAAACTTTCTGCTGTCGATGGCGCGCCTGTCTCCGATGCCTCTGAGTATCGTAGCCTCGTCGGGGCCCTCCAGTACATGACCATGACAAGGCCGAACATCGTCTACGCCGTGCAACAGTGCTGCCTCATCATGCATGACCCACGCGACGTTCATCTCGCTCTGGTGAAGCGCATCCTTCGTTATCTCCGAGGCACCACGACGCATGGACTGCATCTTCATCGCGCCTCCTCGCTCGAGCTCGTCGACTACTCTGACGCCGATTGGGCTGGATGCCCCGACACGCGGCGGTCGACATCCGGCTATGCCGTCTTCCTCGGTGACTCCCTGGTCTCCTTGTCGTCCAAGCGCCAGGCCATGGTGTCCCGCTCGAGCGCCGAGGCGGAATACCGCGCCGTGGCCAACGCCGTCGCCAAAAGCTGTTGGCTTCGTCAACTCCTCGGCGAGCTCCACGTGCCCCTGACCAAGGGCAGCGTCGTCTTCTGCGACAACATTTCTTCGGTGTACATGGCGGCCAACCCAGTCCATCATCGCCGCACAAAACACATCGAGTTGGACATCCATTTTGTCCGTGAGAAGGTGGCGCTCGGTCAGCTACGCGTTCTCCACGTCCCCACGCAACATCAGTTCGCCGACGTGCTCACCAAAGGGCTACCCACAGGCCACAGCGGCATTCCAAGACTTCCGGTCCAGCTTGTGCATCCGGCCACCGGACGCTCAAACTGCGGCGGGGTGTTAACTGACACAGTCCATGTATAGCTTCTCTGTATAGCTTACCCACGACTTGCACGATCACCACGATCCCATGCACGTCGCTCTCTCTCTCTCTCTGCGCTCTGCGCACTGTTGTACTTGTAACCTACATATACCCCAAGGGAACACAGCAGCACCTAAGGTGCATTACTCTCTTAGATCCCTCCTGTTCTCAATATACGTAACTGTAAAAGACCATAGACATAGCTTTATCCAAATCGTTGAGGAAATGAGAAGAGCCCTTGTCTAAATTCATGAATTTCGTAATGTTCCGTTTTTTTCCTTAAAAATGGGGGAGAATTTTGTGGATTGATAACAGCTGAAGACCTACTGAAGATGCGCACAGAGCGCAAAAACTCGCAGTTCACACATTACACCGAAAGACTGTCTGAAACAAGGGATAAAGCTACAGCTTCTGCTGAAGACATACTGTGCAGCATATTGGTGTATGTATGTAAAAGGAGCAGGAGCAGCAACCAGCAACTCTGATGTTCTTGGCTTCTACTCCCTCTGTAAAGAAATATACGTATGTTTAGATCACTACTTTAGTGATCTAAATGCTCTTATATTTCTTAGTGATCTAAACGCTCTTATATTTCTTTACGGAGGGAGTATTTCCAAATTAATCAGGGTAAAATTGTTATCTGGAGAGATCTGGCAATGCATTAACTGCCTACTCGTCCTCGTGGATGTTCCAGGATAGGTTGTGGCTATTTCGATGCACAGCACCTTGGCGATCTTCGAGGACATCTGGTAGCGGTTTCTGTTGCAAATATTAGCACTTTTCCGACTAATCTAATCCACGAGTGAGCAGTAAACATGGCAAATACAGTATGCATCTCATACCGATACCTAAGCATGTGAGCACATACAATACATAGAACCGAAACATCTATGAACAGCATATATACGGCCAGCACATGAACGAGCAGATAAGGGATGAACGAGTCATACCCTCCGGTTGGCCAGGCCAACGCGGCGGCGGCGGCGGCACCCTCGGCATCGGCCGAGGCCTTCTTCTTGGCGACTTCATCGTCGGCCATGGAGTCAATGCAGGGAAAGTAGTGGAAGCAGAGGCGGATGGAGACAGAGACGGATCGGGCGCAGTCGCGTCGAGATGCTCCCCAAAAACCTTACTGCCGTTCTCCCGGGCAGGATCTCGAACGAAAGGGTTTCGGAGGCACCTGCTCTCCCGACCAACCGTGCACGCGGTCATCGGGATGGGATCGCCGGAAGCATCACAGAGAGAGGAACAGTAGATGATGGCTAGGGTTCTACGAGAGGGAGTGAGTGAACTGAGCTAGTGTTCACTCCACTGGCCAGCGCCTTCTTATATGGGCCGTCGGGTAGATGGGTGATACGTCCATTTTGCATCATGTTTTTCTACTGTTATTTATAGTGTTTTCATCTTTTATAACACTTTATGGAGTAATTATAATGCCTTATCTCTCATAATATGCAAGGTTTACACAAAGAGGGAGAATACAGGCAGCTGAAATTCTGGACCTGAAAAAGCTATGTCAGAGATACCTATTCTGCACATCTCCAAATGAGCTGAAATTTTACGAAGAATTATTTTGGAATATATAATAAATATTAGAGAGAAGAACTACCAGAGGGGGGCTGCCAGGTGGCCACAAGGCACCAGGGCGCGCCAGACCCCCCCCCCCCGGGGGCGCCCTGGTGGGTAGTGGGCACCCTGGCCCACCTCCGGTGCCCATATTCTGGTATATAAGGTCTTTTGACCTAGAAAAAAATTAGGAGAGGACTTTCAGGACGGAGCATCGCCGTCTCGAGGCAGAACTTGGGCAGGAGCACTTTTGCCCTCCGGTGGAGCGATTCCGCCGTGGGAACTTCCCTCCCAGAAGGGGAAATCGAAGTCAACGTCCTCACCAACAACCCTCTCATCTTTGGGAGGCCAATCTTCATCAACATCTTCAACAGCACCATCTCATCTCAAAACCCTAGTTCATCTCTTGTGTTCAATCTTTCTACCGGAACCTCAAATTGGTACCTGTGGGTGACTAGTAGTATTGATTACATCTTATAGTTGATGCTAGATGGTTTATTTGGTGGAAGATTATATGTTCAGATCCATTGTGCTATTTAATACCCCTCTGATCTTGAGCATGAATATTATTTGTGAGTAGTTGTCCTTGTTCTTGAGGCCACGGGAGAAGTCATGTTGCAAGTAATCGTGTGAATTTGATATTTGTTCGATATTTTGATGATATGTATGTTGTGATTCCCTTAGTGGTGTTATGTGAACGTCGACTACATGACACTTCACCATCTTTGGGCCTAAGGGAATGCATTGTGGAGTAGTTATTAGATGATGGGTTGCTAGAGTGACAGAAGCTTAAACCCTAGTTTATGCGTCATTCCGTAAGGGACTGATTTGGATCCATATGTTTAATGCTATGGTTAGATTGTTATCTTAATTCTTCTTTCGTAGTTGCGGATGCTTGCGAGGAGGTTAATCATAAGTGGGAGGCTTGTTCAAGTAAGAACAACACCCAAGCACCGGTCCACCCACATATCAAATTATCAAAGTAGCGAATGCGAATCAAATCAACATGATGAAAGTGACTAGATGAAATTCCTGTGTGTCCTCAAGAACGTTTTAGTTATTATAAGAGACCGTTTTGGCCTGTCCTTTGTCACAAAAGGATTGGGCTACCTTACTGCACTTTTGTTACCGTTACTATTGCTTGCTCGTTACAAATTATCTTGTTATCAAACTACCTATTACCGACAATTTCAGTGCTTGTAGAAATTACCTTGCTGAAAACTGCTTGTCATTTCCTTCTGCTCCTCGTTGGGTCGACACTCTTACTTATTGAAAGGACTATGATTGATCCCCTATACTTGTGGGTCATCAAAACTCTTTTTCTGGCGCAGTTGCCGGGGAGTGAAACGCTCTTGGTAAGTGAAAATCGGTAAGAAAATTTTATATTACGTGCTGAAATTTATTGTCACTTTTTACTATGGAAAACAATCCTTTGAGGGTTTGTTCGGGGTATCTTCACCTCGACCGAAAACACAAAGAGTTGACCCTCAACCTACGCACCTACTGAAAATATTAGTTATGAAATTCCTTCGGGTATGATAGAGCAACTGCTAGCTAATCCTTATGCAGGAGACAGAACGAAATATCCCAATATGCATTTGATACATGTGGATGAAATTTGTGACTTATTTAAGCTTGCAGGTTTACCTGGAGATGAAGTTAAGAAGAAGGTTTTCTATTTATCTTTGGGGGAAAGGCATTGACAAGGTATAGGCCATGCGATGATATTGGATCATGGAATTGGAATCGATTGAAATTGGAATTTCTCCAAAAGTTTTATCCTATGCATCTAGTTCATCGTGATCGGAATTATATATATAATTTTTGGCCTTGTGAAGGAAAAGTATCGCTCTAGCTTGGGGAGGCTTAAATCAATGTTATATTCATGCCCCAATCATGAGCTCTCAAGAGAAATTATTGTTCAGAATTTTTATGCTCGGCTTTCTTGTGAGGATCAATTCATGCTCGATACTTCTTGTACTGGTTCTTTTATGAAGAAGACTATTGAATTCAAGTGGGATCTTTTGGAAAGAATTAAACGCAACTCTGAGGATTGGGAACTCGACGATGGTAAAGAGTCAAGTATTAAGCTTGAGTTTGATTGTGTTAAATCTTTTATGAATATCGATGTTTTTCACAAGTTTAGCACTAAATATGGACTTGACTCAGAGATAGTAGCCTCTTTTTGTGAATCATTTGCTACTCATGTTGACCTCCCTAAGGAGAAGTGGTTTAAATATCATCCCCCTATTAAATAAGAAATTAAAGAACCGGTTATAGCTAAAGATGAAACTATCATTTACAATGCTGATCTAGTAGTTCCTATTGCTTCTATTGAAAAAAACCATTTCCCTATTAGGATAAAGGAACATGCTAAGGTATCAACAGTGGTTCGCAAAAGTAATATTAAAGTACCTAAACCCTCTGAACAAATTAAAGTAGAACATAGTGTTGCTATGGTTAAAGATCTCTTGGTCAAAAATGTTGATGGGCATGTTATTTATTTCTGTGATGAAGCTGCTAGGATTGCCAAACCAGATACTAAAGATAAAAATAGACCGGTTGTAGGCATGCCTGTTGTCTCAGTCAAAATAGGAGATCATTGTTATCATGGTTTATGTGATTTGGGTGCTAGTGTGAGTGCTATTCCTTTTACCTTATACCTGAAGGAAATATGCCCTAGAGGCAATAGTAAAGTTGTTATTTACTTATGCATGATAAAGGTTTATTATTCATGCTAGAATTGTATTGATTGGAAACTTAAATACATGTGTGAATACATAAACAAATACCGTGTCCCTAGTAAGCCTCTACTAGACTAGCTCGTTGATCAAAGATGGTTAAGGTTTCCTAACCATAGACATGTGTTGTCATTTGATAACGGGAGCACATCATTAGGAGAATGATGTGATGGACAAGACCCATCCGTTAGCTTAGCATATTGATCGTTCAGTTTATTGCTATTGCTTTCTTCATGTCAAATACATATTCCTTCGACTATGAGATTATGCAACTCCCGGATACTGGAGGAATACCTTGTGTGCTATCAAACGTCACAACGTAACTGGGTGATGATAAAGATGCTCTACAGGTATCTCCAGAGGTGTTTGTTGAGTTGGCATAGATCGAGATTAGGATTTGTCACTCCGAGTATCGGAGAGGTATCTCTGGGCCCTCTCGGTAATACACATCATAAGCTTGCAAGCAAATGACTAAGGAGTTAGTTACAAGGTGATGTATTATGAAACGAGTAAAGAGACTTGCCGGTAACGAGATTGAACTAGGATGAAGATACCGACGATCGAATCTCGGGCAAGTAACATACCGATGGACAAAGGGAATTGCTTATGTTGTCATAACGGTTCGACCGATAAAGATCTTCGTAGAGTATGTAGGAGCCAATATGGGCATCCAGGTTCTGCTATTGGTTATTGACCGGAGAGGTGTCTCAGTCATGTCTACATAGTTCTCGAACCCGTAGGGTCCGCACGCTTAACATTCGTTGAAGATATAGTGTTATATGAGTTATATGATTTGGTGACCGAATGTTGTTCGGAGTCCCATATGAGATCACGGACATGACGAGGAGTCTCGAAATGGTCGAGAGGTAAATATTGATATATAGGACGATGGTATTCGGACACCGGAAGGGTTTCGGGATGCACCGGGTAGCCATCGGGTCACCGGAAGAGGTTCCGGACACCCCCGGTAGGTGTTATGGGCTTAATGGGCCAAGGGAGGGACAGACCAGCGCACAGGGGGCTGGTGCGCCCCTCTCCCTGGCCGGCCAGCCTAGGGAAGGAAAAAGGGGAGGGCTAGCCCCTCCTGCCTTTCCCTCCCATGGGAGAAAGGAAGGGGGGGCACCCTCCCCTGCCTTTCCCTCTCAAGGGAGAAAGGAAGGGGGGGCACCCTCCCCTGCCTTTCCCCCACACCTATATAAGGCAGGGGGGCACGGCTTGGGAGAGACCCCAAGTAGGATTCCTCCTACTTGAGCGCCCCCTTTGGTTGCTCCTCCCTCCCTCCCACCTATATATATGTGGGAGGGGGCGCCTAGCTAGCACACAACAAACAATTGCCTAGCCGTGTGCGGCGCCCCCCTCCACCGTTTACACCCCCGGTCATATTTTCATAGTGCTTAGACGAAGCCCTGTGGAGATAGCTTCACCATCACCGTCACCACGCCGTCGTGCTGTCGGAACTCATCCACTACCTCGCCATCTTGCTGGATCAAGAAGACGGAGGACGTCATCGAGCTGAACGTGTGCAGAACACGGAGGTGCCGTACGTTCGGTGCTCGATCGGTTGGAATGCGAAGAAGTTCGACTACATCAACCGCGTTGTCAAACGCTTCCGCTTACGGTCTACGAGGGTACGTAGACACACTCTCCCCCTCTCGTTGCTATGCATCTCCTTGATTGATCTTGCGTGTGCGTAGATTTTTTTTTGTATTCCATGCAACGTTTCCCAACAGTGGTATCAGAGTCAGGTCTATGCGTAGATGATATGCACGAGAAGAACACAAAGAGTTGTGGGCGGTGATAGTCATACTGCTTACCACCAACGTCTTATTTTGATTTGGCGGTATTGTGGGATGAAGCGGCCCGGACCAACCTTACATGTCCACGCACATGAGACTGGTTCCACCGACAGACATGCAACTAGTTTTGCATAAAGGTGGCTGGCGGGTGTCTGTTTTCCTATTTAGTTGATCGAATTTGACTAAGGCCGGTCCTTGAAGAAGGTTAAAACAACAAACTTGATGAAACACCGTGAGGAGTTGAATTTCAGTGACTCTTGTGTGCACATTGAAGGATTGTTATATGATCTAATTATCATTGTTGAGAGAACTTGCACTAGTGAAAGTATGAACCCTAGTCCTTGTTTCCAAGCATTGCAATACCGTTTTTACTCACTTTTATCATTTGTTACCTTGCTGTTTTTATTTTTCAGATTACAAAAACACTATATCAATCTATTAACTTGTATCAACCATCTCTCTTCGCCGAACTAGTGCACCTATACAATTTACCATTGTATTGGGTGTGTTGGGGACACAAGAGACTCTTTGTTATTTGGTTGCAGGGTTGTTTGAGAGAGGCCATCTTCATCCTATACCTCCCACGGATTGATAAACCTTAGGTCATCCACTTGAGGGGAATTGCTACTGTCCTACAAAACTTGCGCTTGGAGGCCCAACACGAGTCTACAAGAAGAAGGTTGCGTAGTAGACATCAAGCTCTTTTCTGGCGCCGTTGCCGGGAGGTTAGTGCTTGAAGGTATATCTTAGATCTGTAATCGAATCTTTTAGTTTCTTGTTTTATCACTAGTTTAGTTTATAAAAGAAAACAAAAAAAAATGGAATTGAGGTTGCCTCATATGCTTCATCTTTTTAATGTCTTTCGTGAAAATGATGGAAAGGAAAATTGTGCTCAAGTGTTAGAAGAAGAAGTTATAAATGTTTGGCACTAAATTTTGAATGTTGAGCATGTTGCACTGTTGTTAGTATGAATTCTTTGAATATCCATGATGCTAATGATATGCAAGCTACAAGGGAATGCTATGTTTGATGAAGTGATATTTTTAGTCCCCCAAGTTTTGATGAGCAAATTTATTTGATGAAAGCATGCCTCCTATCTATGATGATTATTGTGTGATGACATGTATTCTATAAAGAATAATGATAACCATGAAACTTGTCATCTTTATTTTAATTTTCGATCCCATGGTAGTTATTTTGTTGAGTTTGCTCCCACTATTATGAATGAGAAGGAATTTGCTTATTTGGAGAGTAATAAATTTTTTGTGCATGTGAATCATGAAAAGAATGCTTTATGTGATAGCTATATTATTGAATCCATTCGTGATGCTACTGAAAATTATTATGAGAGAGGAACATATGGTTCTACATATTGCAATAATATCAAGTTTCCTCTCTATGTGTTGAAAATCTTGAAGTTATGCTTGTTTTGCCTTCATATGCTAGTTGATTCTTGCTCCCATAAATTTTTTGATCACAAAATCCCTATGCATAGGAAGTGGGTTAGACTTAAATGTGCTAGTCATATGCTTCATGATGTTCCCATTGTGTTTCAATCCTTATCTTTTATGTGAGCATCATTAGAATCATCATGCCTAGCTTAAAAGGCATTAAAGAAAAGCGCTTGTTGGGAGAAAACCCAATATTTACCCCTACTGTTTTTGTGTGTTCACATGATTAATCTACTGTAGTAATAATGTTTTATAGCTTTTGTTTCAATAAAGTGCCAAGTAAAGCCTTTGGGATAGTGTGGTTGATAGTTGATTTGATTCTGTGCAAAAACAGAAACTTTTGCGTCCAGTAAAAGAAATAACTTACTGGAACGTGAAAAAACTCTGAATTTTTTACAGAGGATTTATATACAAATTTTCTACATTGTCCTAATTTTTCAGAAGTTTTGGAATAACGGAAGTATGAGCTCAATTCAGTTCTTCACAGACTGTTCTGTTTTTGACAGATTCTGTTTTCGATCCATAGTTTGCTTGTTTTCTAGTTTCTATGGCTTATATTGCTTAATATAAATTATAGAAATTATAGGGTACAGTAGGAATCATGTGAGAAAAGTTATGAATCTTGTCTTGACAGTACCAAAGTGAATGATTTGTTTTATTATACTAACGGATCTCACGAAGGTTTTGTTAAGTTTTGTGTGACTGAAGTTTTCAAGTTTTGGGGATGACCAAGGAGAATAAGGAGTGACAAGACCCTAAGATTGGGGATGAACAAGGCACCCCAAGGTAATATTCAAGGAAGATCCAAGCAACTAAGCTTGGGGATGCCCCGGAAGGCATCCCCTCTTTCGTCTCCAACATCATCGGTAAATTTACTTGAGACTATATTTTTATTCACCACATGATATGTGTTTTGCTTGGAGCGTCATTTTATTTTATTAGTATTTGTTTTCTTTTATTTAGAGTAATGTTTTGCATCTTTTATTTCAATAAAAGGTCAAGTGTGGCCTTTACCATGCTTTTTTTGCAAGTCTACATGTTGCTGTATTGAAAACAGAAAGTTTTCTATTGTTGTCTGAATTCTTATGGAACGTCCGAACAATATAAAATCTTGAAATTTTTACACGTTAAGAAATAACAAATTTTGTACAGTTTGGTAATTTTTTAGAATTTTTGGAGTTAGGGAATTATGAGTACAATTGCACTCTTTATAGACTGTCCGGTTTTGACAGATTGCTGTTATGTTTGTATTGTTTGCATATGTTTGCTTGTTTAATGATTCTATTTGAGTATAGGAGTATTAAATATGCAGAGGCATTTAGTGTGCAATATTAAATAATAATTTTAGTGATTTTCTACAGTAGAGAATGATAAGGTTTTGCATTTGATTTATACTAACTCATCTCACGAGTTCTTGTTGAGTTTTGTGTGCATGAAGTTTTTAAGATTCCGGAAAACCGTGATATAAAAGGAATTAAGGAGACACAAAAGCTCAAGCTTGGGGATGCCCAAGGCATCCCTAGTTAATATTTCAAGAAGTCTCAAGCATCTAAGCTTGGGGATACCCCGGTTGGCATCCCACCTTTCTTCATCAAGAATTATCGGTAAGTATCGGTTGAGCCTAAGTTTTTTTACTTCTTCACATGATGTCTGCTATTCTTAGAATGTCATTTTATTTTGTTTTGCTTGCTGTTTGAATAAAATACTTAAGATCTGAAATTCTTAGATGAGAGGGTCTTCACACAGCTACATAATTATTTGACTACTCATTGATCTTCACTTCTATCTTTTTGGAGTAGTTTGGCAGTTGCTCTAGTGCTTCACTTATATCTTTTTAGAACACGATGGTGGTTTTATTTTGAAGAAATTAATGAACTCTCATGCTTCACATATATTATTTTGAGAGTCTCTAAACAGCATGGTAATTTACTTAGGTTATAAATTTAGTCCTAATATGATAGGCATCCAAGAGGGATATAATAAAAACTTTCATATAAAGTGCATTGAATACTATGAGAAGTTTGATTCTTTATGATTGTTTTGAGATATAAGATGGTGATATTAGAGTCATGCTAGTGAGTAATTGTGGATTGTAGAAATACTTGTGTTAAAGTTTGTGATTCCGTAGCATGCACGTATGGTGAACCGTTATGTGGTGAAGTCGGAGCATGATTTATTTATTGATTGTCTTCCTTAGAGATGGCAGTCGGGGATGAGCAATGGTCTTTTCCTACCAAATCCCCCTAGGAGCATGTGCGTAGTACTTTGTTTCGATAACTAATAGTTTTTGCAATAATGTAGTGAGTCTTTATGACTAATGTTGAGTCCATGGATTATACGCACTCACACTTCCAACATTGCTAGCCTCTCTTGTACCGCGCAACTTTCGCCGGTACCATACACCCACCATATAATTCCTCGAAACAGCCACCATACCTACCTATTATGGCATTTCCATAGCCATCCGAGATATATTGCCATGCAACTTCCACCGTTCCGTTTTATTATGACACGCTTCATCATTGTCATATGGCTTTGCATGATCATGTAGTTGACAATGTATTTGTGGCAAAGCCACCGTTTATAAT
This sequence comes from Thinopyrum elongatum, assembly GCA_011799875.1. Classification (NCBI taxonomy): domain Eukaryota; kingdom Viridiplantae; phylum Streptophyta; class Magnoliopsida; order Poales; family Poaceae; genus Thinopyrum; species Thinopyrum elongatum. The sequence continues at coordinate 23,630 of JAAAXO010000473.1, forward strand.
TTTTTCATACATGTCACTTTGATCATTGCACATCCCGGTACACCGCCAGAGGCACAATAGAGCTATATTTTTTTCTAAGTATCGAGTTGTAATTCTTGAGTTGTAAGTAAATAAAAGTGTGATGATCATCATTATTAGAGCATTGTCCCATGTAGGAAAGGATGATGAGACTATGATTCCCCCACAAGTCGGGATGAGACTCCGGACGAAAAATAATAATAATAAAAAGAGACAAAAAAAGAGAAGGCCCAAAAAAAAACAAAAAATGAATGAGAGAAAAAAGAGAGAAGGGGCAATGCTACTATCCTTTTACCACACTTGTGCTCAAAGTAGCACCATGATCTTCATGATAGAGAGAGCTCCCTTTTGTCACTTTCATATACTAGTGGAATTTTTCATTATAGAACTTGGCTTGTATATTCCAATGATGGGCTTCCTCAAATTGCCCTAGGTCTTCGAGCAAGCAAGTTGATGCACACCACTTAGTTTCTTTTTGAGCTTTCATACACTTATAGCTAGTGCATCCGTTGCATGGCAATCCCTACTCACTCACATTGATATCTATTGATGGGCATCTCCATAGCCTGTTGATACGCCTAGTTGATGTGAGACTATCTCCCTCTTTTGTTCTTCTCCACAACCACCTTCTATTCCACCCATAGTGCTATATCCATGGCTCACACTCATGTATTGCGTGAAAGTTGAAAAGGTTTGAGAACACCAAAAGTATGAAACAATTGCTTGGCTTGTCATCGGGGTGTGATGATTTAAATATTTTGTGTGATGAAGATGGAGCATGCCAGACATATGATTTTGTAGGGATAACTTTCTTTGGCCATGTTATTTTGAGAAGACATAATTGCCTGTTAGTATGCTTGAAGTATTATTGTTTATGTCAATATTAAACTTTTGTTTTGATCTTATGGATCTGAATATTCTTGCCACAATAAATAAGATTACATGGATAAATATGTTAGGTAGCATTCCACATAAAAAATTCTGTTTTTATCATTTACCTACTCGAGGACGAGCAGGAATTAAGCTTGGGGATGCTTGATACGTCTCCAACGTATCTATAATTTTTATTGTTCCATGCTATTATATTATCCATCTTGGATGTTTTATATGCATTTATATGATTTTTGGGACTAACCTATTAACCTAGAGCCCAGTGCCAGTTTCTGTTTTTTTCCTTGTTTTTGAGGTTTCGCAGAAAAGGAATACAAACGGAGTCCAATGGCCTGAAATTTACGGAGAATATTTTTGGAAAATATGAATAATACTGGAATGCAAAGATATGCGAGAGGAGGCCCGAGGCCACCACAAGGGTGGAGGGGCGCGCCCCCGTCCTTGTCGTCGCCCGTGGGCCCCCTTGACTTATCCTCGACTCCAACACCTCTTATAAATCCCAAAAACCCCAGAACAAAACCTAGATCGGAGTTCCGCGCCGCAAGCCTCTGTAACCACCAAAAACCAATTGGGACCCTGTTCCGGCACCCTGCGGAGGGGGAAATCATCACCGGTGGCCATCTCCCTCATCCCGGCGGTCATGATGAGAGGAGGGAGTAGTTCACCCTCGGGGCTGAGGGTATGTCAAGTAGCTATGTGTTTGATCTCTCTCTCTCTCTTGTGTTCTTGATTTGGCACAATCTTGATGTACGCGAGTTTGCTATTATAGTTAGATCTTATGATGTTTCTCCCCTCTACCTTCTTGTAAGGATTGAGTTTTCCCTTTGAAGTTATCTTATCAAATTGAGTCTTTAAGGATTTGAGAAACACTTGATGTATGTCTTGCATGTGCTTATCTATGGAGACAATGGGATATTCACGTGACCACTTGATGTATGTTTTGGTGATCAACTTGCGGGTTCTGTGACCTTGTGAACTTATGCATAGGGGTTGCACACAGTTTTCTTCTTGACTCTCCGGTAGAAACTTTGGGGCACTCTTTGAAGTTCTTTGTGTTGGTTTGAATAGATGAATCTGAGATGTTGTGATGCATATCGTATAATCAAACCGCGGATACTTGTGGTGACATTGGAGTATCTAGGTGACATTAGGGTTCTGGTTGATGTGTGTCTTAAGTGTGTTATTTAGTACGAACTCTAGGGCTGTTTGTGACACTTATAGGAATAGCCCAATAGATCGATCAGAAAGAATAACTTTGAGGTGGTTCGTACTACAATAATCTCTTCGTTTGTTCTCCGCTAAGTGACTTTGGAGTGACTCTTTGTTGCACGTTGAGGGATTGTTATATGATCTAATTATGTTATCATTGTTAAAAGAACTTGCACTAGTGAAAGTATGAACCCTAGGCCTTGTTTCCAAGCATTGCAATACCATTTTTACTCACTTTTATCATTTGTTACCTTGCTGTTTTTATATTTTCAGATTACAAAAACCTGTATCTACCATTCATATTACACTTGTATCACCATCTCTTCGCCGAACTAGTGCACCTATACAATTTACCATTGTATTGGGTGTGTTGGGGACACAATAGACTCTTTGTTATTTGGTTGCAGGGTTGTTTGAGAGAGACCATCTTCATCCTACCCCTCCCACGGACTGATAAACCTTAGGTCATCCACTTGAGGGAAATTTGCTACTGTCCTACAAAACTCTGCGCTTGGAGGCCCAACACGAGTCTACAAGAAGAAGTTTGCGTAGTAGACATCAGTGTCGCAACCCCAAACTTTAAGAAACGACAACTTAGGTTTCTTGCCAAACCACAGTTCATACGGTGTCGTCTCAACGGATTTAGACGGTGCCCTATTTAACGTGAATGCGGCTGCCTCTAATGCATAACCCCAAAACGATAGTGGTAAATCGGTAAGAGACATCATAGATCGCACCATATCTAATAAAGTACGGTTACGACGTTCGGACACACCATTACGCTATGGTGTTCCAGGTGGCATGAGTTGTGAAAATATTCCACATTGTTTTAAATGAAGGCCAAACTCGTAACTAAAATATTCGCCTCCGCGATCAGATCGTAGAAACTTTATTTTCTTGTTACGATGATTCTCCACTTCACTCTGAAATTCTTTGAATTTTTCAAATGTTTCAGACTTGTGTTTCATTAAGTAGATATACCCATACCTACTCAAATCATCTGTGAAGGTCAGAAAATAACGATACCCGCCGCGTGCCTCAACACTCATCGGACCGCATATATCAGTATGTATTATTTCAATAAGTCATTAGCTCGCTCCATTGTCTGGAGAACGGGTTTTAGGCATCTGCCCATGAGGCATGGTTCGCAAGTATCAAATGATTCATAATCAAGTGATTCCAAAAGTCCACCTGCATGGAGTTTCTTCATGTGCTTTACACCAATATGACCTAAACGGCAGTGCCACAAGTATGTTGCACTATCATTATCAACTTTGCATCTTTTGGCATCAATATTATGAATGTTGGTATCACTACTATCGAGATTCAACAAGAATAGACCACTCTTCAAGGGTGGCATGACCATAAAAGATATATCATATAAATAGAACAAACATTATTCTCTGACTTAAATGAATAACCGTCTCGCAATAAAGAAGATCCAGATATAATGTTCATGCTCAACGCGGGCACCAAATAACAATTATTCAGGTCTAAAACTAATCCCGAAGGTAGATGTAGAGGTAGCGTGCTGACGGCGATCACATCGACCTTGGAACCATTTCCGATGCGCATCGTCACCTTGTCCTTAGCCAATCTTCGTTATTCCGCAGCTCCTGTTTCGAGGTACAAATATGAGCAACCGAACTAGTATCAAATACCCAGCCGCTGCTACGAGCATTAGTAAGGTACACAATCAATAACATGTATATCAAATATACCTTTGTTCACTTTGCCATCTTCTTATCGCCCAAGTATTTGGGGAGTTCCGCTTCCAGTGACCAGTCCCTTTGCAGTAGAAGAGAGCACTCAGTTTCAGGCTGGGTCCAGCTTTGGGCTTCTTCCGGGAGTAGCAACTGCTTGCTATTCTTCTTGAAGTTCCCTTTCTTTCCTTTCCCTTTTTCTTGAAACTAGTGGTCTTGTTAACCATCAACACTTGATGCTCCTTCTTGATTTCTACCTCCGCGACCTTAAGCATTGCGAAGAGCTCGGGAATTGTTGTTCATCCTGCATATTATAGTTCATCATGAAGCCTTTGTTGCTTGGTGGCAGTGATTGAAGAATCTACATAAACACAATCAACTGGAAGATCAACTCTCAGCTGAGTCAAGTAATATAATACCCAGACATTTTGAGTATGTGTTCACAGACAGAACTGTTCTCCTCCATCTTGCAGCTATAGAACTTGTTGGAGACTTCATATCTCTCAACCCGGGCATTTGCTTGAAATATTAACTTCAATTCTTGGAACATCTCATATGCTCCATGACGTTCAAAACGTCTTTGAAGTCCCGGTTCTAAGCCGTAAAGCATGGCACACTGAACTATTGAGTAGTCATCAGATCGAGCTTGCCAGACGTTCATAACATCAGCTTCAGCTCTTGCAGCAGGCCTTTCACCTAGCGGTGCATAAAGGACATAATTCTTCTGTGCAGCAATGAGGATAATCCTCAAGTTACGAAACCAGTCCATGTAGTTGCTATCATCATCTTTCAACTTAGCTTTCTCTAGGAACGCATTAAAAATCAGGGGAACGGTAGCTCAGGCCATTGATCTACAACATAGATATGCAAAACTATAAGACTAAGTTCATGAGAAATTAAGTTCAATTAATCAAATTACTTATGAACTCCCACTTAAATAAGCATCCCTCAAGTTATCTAAGTGATATGTGATCCAAATCAACTAACCCATGTCCGATCATCACGTGAGATGGGGTGGTCATCAATGGTGAACATCTCTATGTTGATCATATCTACTATATGACTCACGTTCGACCTTTCGGTCTCCAGTGTTCCGAGACCATGTCTGTACATGCAGGCTCGTCAAGTTTAACCAAGTATTCTGCATGTGCAAAACTGTCTTACACCCATTGTATGTGAATGTAGAGTCTACACCTCGATCATCACGTGGTGCTTCAAAATGACGAACTTTGGCAATGGTGCCTACTCGGGGAGAACACTTATCTTGAAATTAGTGAAGGGATCATCTTATAATGCTACCGCCGTAAGCAAAATAAGATGCATAAAGGATAAACATCACATGCAATCAAAATATGTGACATGATATGGACATCATCATCTGTGCTTTTGATCTCCATCTCAAAGCATCATCATGATCTCCATCGTCACCGGCTCGACACCTGATCTCCATCGTTGCGTCGTGGTCGTCTCACCAACTATTGCTTCTACAACTATTGCTAACGTATAGTGATAAAGTAAAGCAATTACATGGCGTTTGCATTTCATACAATAAAGAGACAACCATTAGGCTCCTACCGGTTGCCGATAATTTACAAAACATGATCATCTCATACAATAACGATATACACATCATGTCTTGACCATATCACATCACAACATGCCCTGCAAAAAAGTTAGACGTCCTCTACTTTGTTGTTGCAAGTTTTACGTGGCTGCTACAGGCTTCTAGCAAGAACCGCTCTTACCTACGGAAAAACCACAATGGT
>JAAAXO010000474.1:0-14904 GCA_011799875.1 Thinopyrum elongatum
AGGGAACAGTCAGTTTCGTCTAGTACAGATGGATGCCCATCTCACTCCCGTCTCCCTGGCTTACGCCCCCTATATTCAAAGGATGGAAAAATCGGAGGATTGCCATGCCTTGTCCGTGTGAATCCTATGGGATGAAAACAGGAAGGATTGGGCACCAGTGTTGTTTGATGGGAGCACAGAAAAACTAGGAAACTCTGGGTATTATAAGTAATATTACTTTTGAAAAGGGTTTGCATTTCAACACAGTACTTGGGTCAGCTAGCGCGTTAGGCTGCCAGAAATGTATATATATGCAAACACAAAGTTTTCTTCTTTTGAAAGCTCTGCAACTTCATACAAGCCGTTGAACAAGTTTTGATTCATATGCACACAGATTGGTTACATCAAGTCTTTGTCTAGTGATAGCTGAAGTTCCTCTCGTACTTGCTTGACTCTGGAGCAATCTTCTGAATCTGATGTTTAGCTTTCTTCTCCTTCGTACATGTCCCCCATTTGGCCTGTCTCCAGCTGGTGTCCGGGCGCTGGTCTCAAATCGTAGGTTATTCTCCTGTACAAGTTCTCTTTGCTGTCCACTGGCCATCCAGTGTGTCCCTAGTAATCACAGCGCCATGGCTTTTTTAGTTCCCTGGACTACAATTTTCATCATGCCAGCCACCCAACAATCATCATGTCATCACAGACCATCAACATGAGAAGCCACTATTCTTTTTAGTTTTCTGTATTCTGTAAACTGGTTTCAAATATATACTAGAGGTAAAAGACAAGGGCAGTAATACTATTTGGTTGTCCTAAATATCACACATCAGCCTTGAAATGATCTACACGAAGCATAATCAATTATCTCGCTAAAAGATCTAGAGTATGACACAGTGACTAGCATGACAGAATTAACTTGTTGTCGACCGAATAAATGTACTAGAAAACTCTACACTTAGACTAATTAAAAAGTTTATATTTAACTTGTGAATTCATGATGTAACTCGGTATTTCCAAGGCTTTGTTTGTCATAACATATTCAATGGACTCGAGTACTGTCTTAGATCAAAAAAGTGAGGATGAGATTTTTGCACTTTTGTTCTTCCTCTTTAGGAGAACCATCACATTCCTCCAAGAACAGACCTTGCAACACTTCAATACTTACAGGCCACGACGTGTCAAGAACTTTTAAATGGGCATGAAGACCCTGCAAAAGGGCACTTCAGTGGAGAACTGATCTATTTCAAGCTTTTGGTTCAGAAACTGCGTTGAAATGCCGGCCTGTTGGGATGGAAGAGATGTCGTCAGTTAGAAGACAAGTTGCTATATTTTTGTACTGCATTATCTAAGAATGCAACAATATCTTTGGCAGATTGGTTTCAGCCATAGTGGGACAAACATTAGTTACTATTTTGGGGAAAGTGCTCAGTGCAATTACGGAACTCTATTCAGTCTACATACGCCCACCTTGTCCTACCACCCGCATCCAATCTTGAGTAACTAATTCTACAACCTGGTTTTTTAATGGTATGTTTAAAATGCCTTATGATGGAACTTCAAACAACTATTTCGAAATTTTTATAGAGAAGATTACATTGCTTATTGTACTTGTATTTATGCAGGATTGCATCGGCGCTATAGATGGTACCCCCCCCCTGACATATTCCATTGTGAGGTACCTGTTCACTAGCAAGACCATATCGCAATAGGTAGAGCAAACATTGTGCACAAAATGTTATGGTAGCATGTGATTTTGGATGCTGAATTTTGTTGCAATGTGCAGGCTGGTTGGGAGGGATCAGCTTCAGTTGCAAAGGTCCTACAAGATGCCACTTAACCATGTTTTCAAGTACCGCCCCCCAGGAAATTTTACCTTGTAGATGCTGGTTAATGCAAATACACCACAATTTCTGGCTCCCTATGTGGTACTAGGTCGCACTCAAAACTCACGGAAGAGTTCGCACAAAGGCCAAAATTACAAGGATTTTCTACCTACGGCAATGCCAACTCCGAAATCAATATCGAGGATTATTGGTATACGAAAAAATGATAATTTCCGTATTGGGATGGCTTCAATTTACTCGGTTTACCGAACAAATTGACAATATCGTAGCAGTTGTGTGCTGCACAATTTCTCATGTTTGTGCATGATGAGTTTATCTTGTGGCCGAGAATGACACCCGTGGCAGATTGATCAAGAACAATTTGTTTGATGTGCCAAGTGGGACCACAACTGGGATTAGATGATATCCATCGGCATTGAATTAACTCTAGAGAAAGTCTGGATCAAAAGCGAGATTATATACACCGCAAATGTGGCACAATATGTACAAAAAGATCTTAGAATTAGTAATATGTTAATCCAAGTTCTCTGCTACCGGATCATGTACTTGAAATATGGCATGCAGTTGTATTAACCAATCTTTGGATATCAAATTTGCAATAGTACTACAGTTTTGCTGCATGCCTACATAAGTCTCTCGACAGTACCTACCAAATATACACACCATCATGGTCATGTTCTATGGCCAATTAACTAGCACAAGTTGTATGACACCTCAGACCAAAAGTTTTCCCTAATATACCTCTATCTTAGTGGACACTACATGGCTAATTTGATGATTTGTTTGGGTTGCGTGCAATCTCTCTTTCACCGCACCACCATAGTTCATTAGTAGAATATGACAAGGAAAACTTGCCTTGTTCTCTTTGCATTTGAAATATCTGATGGCCATCAACTATCTCCTAGGTGTAACCTTTCCAACCCTTCAATTGATGTGAATCACTTTTGATGCGTAAGGGTTCCTCTAGAAAAAGCTTCTTCTGCTCTCCATGGCAGCAAATCGATCAATTTGCTTCCCTCTTTCAGTTTTAGATACTTCTCATTGTAAGTCATCATAGCACTACGTTTCTGTTTTTGTTCCCCACGCCTAGTGTCATGTTTCTCTGTTTGTGTGAACTTGTTGAGGTGGCTTTGCACATGCTGAATAGGTTTAGATAGATGTTGGTGGAGAACCAGTTGGCCTCCTCTAGTTTTTTCATCTGAAGTCAACCACGGATATCCGACTCAACGGTACTGCATATTGGTGGATGTGTGAGGGTGATTGACAAGATCAGTCAACTGTGTCAACTGTGAGAGGGTAACTGGTGCAAGCTTCCTCTTTGCTAGTATAAATGGTCCCTTGCTTGAACATGTTCTCCCTTCAGCTACGACCTATAGAATCGTTTCCAGAGACTTTGGTTTAGAACAATCAACATTATATACAAAGTGTAGGCTGCTAAGGTAATAAGCTAGCAGTAGAAATGTGAATATTTGTGTGAAGTCCCTTCATAGAGTGGAGCTGAATTCTCTAAAATGGGAATGACCGTTGTCTTTCCATGGAGATATCCTTGCTATCACAGCCGTAAAGCTTGCCCAAACACTACAGGTGCGTCAACCATTTTTCTGTCCCTTATCCCTCCAAACACACTTTCTCAACAATTCCTTTCACAGTACGAAGTCTCTCTTCAATCTTGCTCCTTTTGTTTGACTGGTTGAGATGTAAATGGATTGATCAAACTTTTGATTTAGTTGATGAAGAATATTATTCCATGCCTCCTTGCTCCAAGCATTATGTTCCGAAAACCAGCACGTCGTGATCTTTTATGAGTCTAATAAGGTACACTTCATTTGGTGCCTCCATTTGGCTCGAGAGTTACCTTTTGTGATTCCTAAATATTCACATAAGTGGTCAAATTTAGTTTCCTAAATAATACACATAAGAAAAATAAATAAATTGCACATCTTAGTTTATCAGTGTCACCGAACATCGGAATATACCTATCTGGATGAAGCTCCTGTAGTGCCACCATCAACTTCAAGATCAATGTGCCCCATTTGATTGCAGATGATGGCCTTGTCACTCAGACAAGCAATCGATCGCCACTACATCATCAGATTGTTAGCATACATTTTTTAACAGGGCACCAATGATATTTGGTTAGGAAGATAATCCTTAAAGGGGAATTTTAGTGCCTTGCGCCGCACACAATTACCACGTTCCCTATGTGTTGATTCAATAGCTATGAACAAAATGGGCTCATGCTGCTCTACAGTGCCAAACAACCAAGGAAGAAATTAGCATTGGGTACCATCAGGACGCGGTCGCAGAAGTCAATGCGAAATAAACGGGCCAGACATCAGCCATACATAGTGAATTTAGAATTCACTCAATCTGAGATTTTTTTTTGACCTAATAGCTGCAAAGAAAATCCCAAAATCCTGAAATAATAAGCTCGATCTATTTTTTTGGAGAGAACCTACAGCAGGTTGCAAGGCAATACTAAACAAATCAATCTAATCTATGTGTATAATAATGGCTAAAATCATGGGAAGCAAAGGAGGACCGGATCTGGCTTTTGGAGTTGCCTCCAACGTACCTTGTGGTTGGACATCCAGGACAGAAGAAAAGCAACGAGGCCGGCGGAGGAGCTGGGCAGAAGGCCGGGTGGCGCAGCACGACTAGGTCGATGCGAAGGGACTGGGGGAAGCGGTGCTCTGTTTTTTTTGTGTGATGGGTGTCCTGTGAAGTTACGCGAGTTATTTACGGTCAAAACTGAGCGCGCAGGTGAGCAAGCGGCGCGCGCGCGCTTTTTTCCTGCCAGATTCTTTCGAGAGCTCCGACCTCTTGGAAACTTTCCAGTGAAATAGAGAAGGGAAAGTTCCATAGGATTGATTCCTAAGGTTTCTATTCCTGTAAATCAAACAACCACCAGATGAAAAAATCCATCGGATTACAATCCTATGAAAATCCTACAAAAATCCCATGGATCAAAGGAGGCCTTAAAGATGGCAGGAGGGACAACACTTGCCCACGCTGGCTTGGCACGGCCCAAGTGCTAAAAGTGCCATGACGGCCCAGGTGCTAAACGTGCCTGGAACGGCATGGCACGTTTAGTAAACGGGCCGTGCCATGCCGGCCCGCATGCCCAGCCTCGCGGCCCAGGCACGGCATGCTTGCTTATCGGGCCGGCCCGTTGGCACGCCAAACACGGTTGGGCCGCGTGCTTTCGGTCTGCTGGGCAGTTTTTGGCTTTTTTTCTTTCTATTGGGCTGTTTTATAGCCCATAAATAAAAAAAATCTAAACATGTCGTGCCGGGCCGGCCCGCGTCGCGCGACCTCAGGCCCAAGCACGTCCCATAGCGGGCCGCGTGCCGGGCCGAGCACGTGCCATGCTGGCGTGTTACCGGGCAAGCCCGCCAAGCACGCCCTGTTTGGCCAGGTTTGCATGGGCCTGGCCCTGTTGTCACGGGGCATAGCCCGGTCACGGCCCATGGGTCGTAACATCCCACTTCATGGAAACGACGTGTCCCCACGCTGGTGCTCGTGGAAAACGACGGCGAAGATCAGCTTCGTTCTCCCAGGTAGCGCATGAGACTGGCTAGCCAGAACACTTGACGCGGACTCTGGCAATGGTTGCTGCTCCATGGGTGCGAAGGGCAGAGTTGATGACAGCCTCCGGCACGGTGAAGGCGACCAGGTTCAACTCCTCGCTGATCGGCGTGGACGGAGGAACTTGGCGCTTCAGTTGGCTTACATGGATGATTGGATGCACCTGACTAGACTTGGGCAGGTCGAGGCGGTATGCCGTCGGACCGATGTGCTCGAGCACCTTGTACAGTCCGAAGAAGCGGAAGGAGAGCTACTGATTGGACCTGGTCACCAATGAGGTTTGCACATTCGGTTGAAACTTGAGGAAGACGGCGTCGCCCACCTCAAAGCTGTGCCCCGATCATAGTTTGTCCGCCTGTCTCTTAATGCATTATTGTGCCTGGAGAAGTTGTTGCCAAAGAAGTTGGAGCATCTCATTGCGCGCGTTCTTGGAGCCAAGTGTCGAGGTCTGGCACAAGTTTGCACTTGTCAGCCACCACACCCAAGTGTTGAGGAGCATGCCCGTAGAGTACTTTGAAGGGTGTTTTCTCCACCGCCGAGTGATACGGTACCGGTACTCCACCAAATGAATCCATTCCCACCATTTCTTCGGGCACGTGTAGACGGCACAACGGAGATACGTCTCCAAACATTGGTTGAGACGTTCGGTTTACCCATCCGTCTGCGGGTGGTAAGCGGAGCTCATGTGCAGGGCGGTATCGGAGAGCTTGATGAGTTCTTGCCAGAGAGCACTCATGAAGATGCGGTCGAGGTCCGAGATGATCACCTCAGGCAAGCCATGATGTCGGTGGACATGAGTCATGTAAGCTTAAGCCACTTGGAATGATTTAAAAGGATGTGCGAGAGGAATGAAATGCCCGTACTCTCTGAATTTTTTGATGATGATGAGGATGACATCGTAGCCGCGTGACTTCGGCAGTCCTTCAATGAAGTCCCAGCTCACCACCATCCAAGGCTTGGTGGGCACCGACAAAGGTTGAAGGAGGCCAGGTGTCTTGTGGTGCCCCGCTCATTAACGTGCACTAATCTAACACCAGCATGCACGCTAATGAGGGTGACAATACAGTTGTACCACGACACAACTCTATGACACAAAAATATAGGCAAGAGCTCATATATGAGCAAAGATAGCAAATATATTACAAACAGAGGACACATGACACCAACCGAAGAGGAAGCTAATGATGATGATCATGAAACTTCGGATCAAGTTACTACTGAACTTCGTAGGTCGACCAGGGTACGTTCCGCACCAGAGTGGTACGGTAATCCAGTCCTAGAAGTCATGTTGTTAGACAACGGCGAACCTACAAACTATGAAGAAACTATGATGAGCCCGGATTCCAACAAATGGCTTGAGGCCACGAAATCCGAGATAGGATCCATGTATGAGAACAAAGTATGGACTTTGGTGGACTTGCCCGATGATCGGCAAGCCATTGAGAATAAATGGATCTTTAAGAAGAAGACAGATGCAGATGGTAATGTTACCGTCTATAAAGCTCGACTTGTCGCAAAGGGTTTCCGACAAGTTCAAGGGCTTGACTACGATGAGGCTTTCTCAATCGTAGCGATGCTTAAGTCTGTTAGAATTATGTTAGCAATTGCCGCATTTTATGATTATGAGATCTGGCAAATGGATGTCAAAACGGCATTCCTTAACGGGTTTCTTAAGGAAGAGTTGTATATGATGCAACCATAAGGTTTTGTCGATCCTAAGGATGCTAACAAGGTATCCAAGCTACAACGATCCATCTATGGACTCGTTTAAGCATCTTGGAGTTGGAATATTCACTTTGATTAGGTGATCAAATCTTTTGGTTTTATACAAACTTACGGAGAAGCTTGTATTTACAAGAAAGTGAGTGGGAGCTCTGTAGCATTTCTAATATTATATGTGGATGACATATTGTTGGATGGAAATGATATAGAATGTCTGGAAAGCATAAAAGGATATTTGAACAATAGTTTTTCAATGAAAGACCTCGGTGAAGCTGATTACATATTGGGCTTCAAAATCTATAGAGATAGATCAAGACGCCTAATAGGACTTTCACAAAGCACATACCTTGACAAAGTTTTAAAGAAGTTCAACATGGACCAGTCAAAGAAAGGGTTCTTGCCTGTGTTGCAAGGTGTGAAGTTGAGTAAGACTCAAAGCCCGACCACGGCAGAAGAAAGAGAAAGGATGAAAGTCATTCCCTATGCCTCAGCCATAGGCTCTATAATGTATGCCATGCTGTGTACCAGACCTGATGTGTGCCTTGCCATAAGTCTGGCAGGGAGGTACCAAAGTGATCTAGGAGTAGATCACTGGACAACGGTCAAGAATATCCTGAAGTACCTGAAAAGGACTAAGGACATGTTTCTTGTTTATGGAGGTGACGAAGAGCTTGTCGTAAAGGGTTACATCGATGCTAGTTTTGACACAGATCCGGATGACTCTAAGTCTCAAACCGGATACGTATTTATATTAAATGGTAGAGCAGTCAGTTGGTGCAGTTCCAAGCAGAGCATCGTGGCAGGATCTACATGTGAAGCGGAGTATATAGCTGCTTCGGAAGCAGCGCAAGAAGGAGTCTGGATGAAGGAGTTCCCCCGGCTTAATCGTGCACTAACCATACACGCAAATGCACACGATCAAGGCTAAGGACTCACTTGAAGATATCACAACACAACTCTAAAACATAAATAAATTCATACAAGCTTTATATTACAAGCCAGGGCCTCGAGGGCTTGAATACATAGCTCGATGGCATACAAGTGTCAGCGGAAGCATCAGATATCTGGGTACAGATATATTACAGAAATAGAGATAAGCCTTCACAGAGGCGGGGCAAAGCAAAATACTACGATCGAAAGGCGTAGGCCTCCTGCCTAGGACCCTGCGAATCCTACTCCTGGTCGTCGGTCGGCTCCTCGTAGTAGTACTCGCCGGAAGGGTAGTAGTAGTAGCCGTAGTCATCGACGGGGGCAACTGGCTCAGGGGCTCCGTCGTCTGGTGGCATCAAAAGGAATATGGGGAAAAAGAAAATAAAGCAAATGTGAGTACTCATCCGAAGTACTCAGCAAGCAAGGATCTACACTACATATGCAACATTGTCAAAAAGAGGCTGTATATGTGGACTGGGCTGCAGAAAAGCCAGAGAAGAGGGGAAAGCCTAGTCCTATCGAAGACTAGCATCTTCAATCATCTTCATCGGTCTTGCAGCATTAGAAGAGTGCAGATTAACATAAAGTAAGGTATAGTAGTGTCATCAACCTCGGCCAGAGATTCTTTCTCGACTCCCTGCGAGAAAGCAATCCCAGAGCCATACTATCCAGTTTATCTCAAGTCATCCGTTCTAGTTGTACCGATCGGGATACAACTCCGAGTGTCAGTTACCGTAGGACAGGCTATCGATAGATTAGTTCTTCACTGCAGGGGTGCACCAAGTTACCCACCACGCTCGCTTAACTCCGGCCGGACACACTTTACTGGGTCATGCCCGGCCTCGGCTAAGCAACACGCCGCAACCCGACCAAATACTTAACAGAGAGGTCAGCACGCCGGATTAACTTATGCCCCTAGGGGTCTTGGGTCATCGCCCCGGACGCTCCTGCACGTTGCGTACACCACCGGTGAGCAGACCTAGCAACCCCTTATACAAGTGCGGTTGCGTTCCCAGTCCAACCCAGCGTGTGCCGCTCAGTTGCTGACATCTATTAAGCTCTGGCTGAAGTATACGACGCAGAACGCCCATACTATGCCCACGTGATGGTTAGCGCAATTAGGCCAGAGGCCCCTCGGATCAAATATCCAAACTGTTAGTGGATTAGGAGCGCGCGGTAACGAGCAGAGACTCACGATCGATGTGACCCCGTCGCCCCGTCTCGAGGACTTGCGGCAAGGACTAAGAATGCCCGGCCACGCCTTGTAGTTATCTCGCGGGCACCTCTCAGGTCAACCCGACTCCACATCACTTCGCAACATGCTCGCGCGGGTACCCCTCAGGGCCGACCCGTCTTTATTATCATGGTTCAGTGTTCAGTCATAGTAACCAAAGTCTCTGTGTGTCTGACACCAAGGAACCCTGAGGAATCACCCTCGACGGAATCCAACTTGATGTTATCGTCAAGGTGAACGAAGGAGGAATCACCCTCGAGGTCCACACTTGAGGTGTTGCACGACGGCGTCGGTATCGGGGGTGGTGTAGGAGGAATCATCCTCGCTTACCACGACCGGCTAACTAACCTACAAGGTTATCATCAGAAGTGCTGACGAGGTATCACCCTCGGCACTCGGTAGTAACCCAGTAGTGTCGCGCACTTTAAGGCGGAAGTGACGTGCGGTGTCGGGGCCTGGTCTTCGATCCCATTGCTCGGGTCTTCTTAGAGTCCAGCGGGGCAGTCGGGATAAAGTGGGGGTCAATGTCGGTCTCTACCCATCCTATTCTAAATAGTTTAGGATAGCAGGAAGTATCAACAATAGGTTACAAGTAAACAGGCTATGCAGCAGATATAGGACAACAGTAGCAGCAGTAACTTCTAATGCAAGCATAAGAGAGAAGAGAGTGGGCGATATCGGAATGCTCAAAATAGGAGTGCTTGCCTGTCTGCTCGACGGCAAGGGCAAGGTCGTCAACTGCGTCGTCAGGCTCCTGAGCAGCGTCGACCTCGGGAGCTACGTCGACGTCGGGGTCTACCGAGAGAGAAGAGGGGGAAAGGAAACAAGTAAATTCACAGCAATGATGCAATACAGGGCATGCTACGACTATGATGCAGTGCAGGCTTGCCTGAAGTATGTCTAAGTCATTTTAGTTATTAAAGGATTAAGGTGGAATTTATTTACCGGTGATTATGCACTATTCATCTACCGGATACGGGCTCAAAGTTACGAGTTCTCCTATGTAGGAGGTTCCGATAAGGGAACAGACGGCACGATCAGACTCGTCTCGTCGTTCTGAGCAACTTTCATGTTTTAACTTTTTCGATCTGAGCTACGGTTTAAAAGTTATGATTTTCTGGAATATATTTATTTTAACAAAAAAGGGAATTATGACGTCAGCATGAGGTAATGCTGACATCAGCAAGTCAACAGCGGCTGACCAGGGTCAAACCTGACATGTGGGTCCAGTGGGACCCACACGTCAGCCTCTGTTACACTAACAGTGTGTTTATTTAATTAACAGGGCAATTAGGGACGTGGGCCCAGACTCTCAGTGAGACAATTAGTTATCTAATTAGTTTTATTTATTAAAACATTTTAATTAGCCTAAATGTGGTGGGGCCCGCCTGTCAAAGTCACAGGGTGGCCACGTCGGTGTTGACCCAGGTCAGCGGGGTCAAAGGGGCCCGCGGGGCCCCACAGTCAGTGGCCCAGAGGTGGGGGCCACCGAGCCACATCGGCGGCCGGCGCCGGCGACCAAATCCTCGGCGGAAGATCGCCGGAATGCGTCGGGATTCGCCCACAGGGCTCGGTTCGCGCCGTGGTTAAGTGTGTTCGAAAGCCAGGGGACTCGCCCATCGAGTGGGAGTGGTCTCGTCACCGGAATCGACCGGAATCGTCGACGGCGAGCTCGCGGGCGGCGCCGGAGTTCGGGACCGAACGGAAATGCACAACGGTGCACGGCAAAGCGAGCTAGAGGGTTCGTCGGGCTCCTGCGAGCGTGCTGAGCACGATGTCGTGCTCGGCTGAGCTTGGCGGCGCGTGTGGCTACGGTGGTGAGCTCATCGGCGGCGCGGAGCTCAGGCATCTCGAGTGCGGCCACTACTGTGACGGGGAGGTGCGGGGAGAAGAGGGGAATGACGGAGTGGAGCTCACCGGGTGGCTATGAAAAGCCGTTGACGGTTTAGGAGCTGCAGCGACGCCGGAATCGGAGAAGTTCGCCGGCGGCCCGAGGAATAAGAAGACGTCGCCGGGCTCGGAGCAGTGGCTCCCGGCTCCAACTATTGGCATCTACAGACGCAGCGGACGACGGCGATCCTCTACGATGTGACGACGAGGCGTGTGGTGGCCGGAGGCCACGGGATCGACGCGGCGACGGCGACGACAGCGCTCGGGATGAGCGGGATCGAGAGAGAGGAGGGGAACGGGAAGGAGTGGAGCTAGGGTTCGCCTGGGGAGGTGCCCTGGGTCGTTCTTATCCCCCTCGCGGCGGCAGCGGCGCCGGGGGATGGCCAACAGCTGGCCATCGCCGGCTCAGGGGCACGCGCGCGCTGACACGGGGAGGAGGGAGACGATCCTGGTGGGCTGGGCCTCGCCTGTGGTGCTGGGCCGAGGCCACAGTGGCCTCCCTCCTTTCATTTCTCTACTCCTTTTTTCTGTTTCTGTTTTGATTTTTATTTTATTTCTTTTCTATCCAGCAATCGTTAGGCCACGAATGCAGTTTTTGTAAAATATGAACCTTGGTCCAAATATTACATTGCAATGCTAACCTTCACCAAAAATTGGTTTGGGCAAGGTTGGGTTTTATTTGAATTTACATTGAATTTATTTTGATTAAATAATTCTGTTTTGGTGCTGTTTCAGGTTGGTTGAGTCACTTATTTAACTCCAATTTAATTGATGATGGTTTTATAAATGTTCCTGGATTATTTGCCAATTAATGAACATTTTTCCAACAGTGTTTGATCAAGCTCAAATTTCACTTATGAATTTGAGTTGGTTTTCATAATGGAGTTGAATTGGTTTGGTTAACCACTATGTTTAGGCACTGCAAATGGTATGACTTGGCATTATCTTCAGCTGATCACAGTGGCAATTACATAGGGGTGTTACAAATTCTCCTCCTCTGCAAGAAATTCTCGTCCCGAGAATTTAGGAGGTAGACAAAAAGAGGTCGGGATATTCTTCCCGAAGATGATCCTCGCGTTCCCAAGTGGCTTCATCTTCAGTGTGATTTGACCACTGCACTTTCAGGAACTTGGTCATCTTCTGACGAGTTCGACGTTCAGCTTCACCAAGGATGCGGATCGGATGCTCCTTATAAGATAAGTCATCTTGCAACTCAAGCATCTCGTGATCCACTGCGCGGTGCGGAGATTCCTTGAAGCATTTAAGAAGTTGGGACACGTGGAAGACATCATGAATATGAGAGAATTGTGGCGGCAACTCCAATTTATAAGCCACCTGTCCATGTCTGGCAACTATGCGGAAAGGACCAATATAGCGAGGAGCTACCTTGCCCTTGATTCCGAATCGGGCGGTGCCCTCATAGGAGTGACACGAAGATAAGTTTTATCACCTGGTTGATAGGTTAAGCCCCATCGTTTGTGATCATAATTACTCTTTTGCGGTCCTGAGCCGCCTTGATATTATCTCGGACTATTCTGACTTGTTTCTTCAGCATGTTGAATAATGTCCGGTCCAACGAGTGGCCGTTCCCCATTTTCTGACCAATTCAGTGGGGTTCGACACTTACGTCCGTATAGCACTTCAAATGAGCCATCTTCAAGTTGGCTGTAAGCTGTTATTATAAAGAATTCGACAAACGAGAAGATTCTTCCCACTTTCTACCGAATGATATAACACAAGCACGAAGCATATCTTCAAGCACCTTGTTTAAACTCGCTCGACTTGGCCTTGGACTGAGGATGATAAGCTGAACTCCATGTAATGTGATCCCATAGCTTCTTGGAAACTTTCCCAGAACTTGGACATGAAAAGACCCCACGGTCCGAACTGATCTCCTTCGGAATACCGTGGAGTGAAACGATTCTGGAGATATACAGCTCTGCTAGCTGGCTAGCAGTGATAGTCTCCTTGACTGGCAGAAATGACAACCTTGGAAAGTTGATCGATGACGACAAGAATAGCGTCGTGACCTTTCTGAGACTTGGTTAGACCAGTAATGAAATCCATTTGCACTTTATCCCACTTCCACAAAGGAATAGGTTGAAATAAAAAACTCAACATGACTAGGTAAATTCAAATTAGAGTCACTTGCGGATTTCTTCAAATTGTTGTAGTGTAGTATTGTGGTTTTTCGTAAAGACCCCGACTATAAATATTCACAGCCCGGTCTATACGGGCGGACAATATTCACCCAGAGCGCCGTTGCGACCGCAATGCTGTTCTTGAAGGACCTTACCTTAAGAAAAAAAGGGAATAGAAGTTAGGAAGACTACTGACGTAGGGTGGCGGGTGAGCTCAACCCTCGAACCAAACAAGCATGGATTGAGCAACTAGCGCGAAAGCCGTTGCGCATTAGCGCATCCGTTTTCTTGCTCCATCATTATTAGTTTTCTATTCTCTCCTCTGCGAACCTCGGTCCAATCATTTGTTTGGATTGGGATTTGGGTTAGGCCCGGAGCCCGGGTTAGAACCTCCTACTCCCGATTTTTCCCTCCGTGTACTTTTATTGGTCCTCGTCGGCAAGAGGCATTAAATGATGCTGGCTATGGGGCTTCGATTAACTTTTTTGTCGGCCGCGATTCAGTGGGTATGGGGGAACGCGGCACGCCGTAGCGGCTTAACACGATTGGTCCTTGTGTGTTGTGGCTTGTATGATTACTAGGGACCCGTTATTAAGCTAAAGGGGCCATGTTGAAGTGGTCTATCGGGCAGTCGCGATTCTCATGGGATGGCCGAGGGCGCATTGGAAAGTGGATTTATCTCTCTATGCGCCGTCATATTCTATAGACCGGAGATTGAGAGCTATTTAATTGGCTAAGTTTTCCCATCACAGTCTAATCTGGACCGGACGCGAAGGGATGAAATCTAGATCGATCTACTTGAGGGAGAGGTGCGCTCATCGCCGAGGGCGCCGATTCCAGTGGATTGGTGCACTAAGAATCTTGGCTGTTCTAAGAGGGGCTTGTTCTCCGGAGCACTTATGTGATGGTACTTGGATCGATTCTCTATCGACAAGTAGAATGGATGGGTTCAGTATACCATGGTGCGCGTCATGTAATGGCTAGAGTAGAGTCAGCTGGTTCGCTGTCTCGCGGCCCGTAATCACGCTGTGGGGGCAGGTAGACCTTCCTAGGGGATCTTTTTTACGCGGGCTTGGCTGACTAGTTAATCGAGAGGGAAGATATTCCATCGTATATTCCATTGAGGCAGGTGAGGAAGGGGTCGGACGTCGGGGTTCTTGACCCTGTCTTTTCTCTGCCGTTGTGTCGGTGTTTGGGGCGAGGTCCTAACGTTTCTGTCAATAGCAGGTTGGTGAGATGTGTTGCAAGTAAAGGCTAAGGCGCTCCCCTCGCCCCGGCTTCGAGCATTGTAGTGGGGTTTGTGGCGCGATTATGGTGTTGGATATGGGTCTCTCAGTCTGGGACATCTTGGAGGAGTATTAGGCGCATAGACCTAGGATTACGAGTCATTTCTTCCAAGCTCACCGCGAAGATAAAGAAGATAGTGATCGGGCGCGGAGTATGCTTACGGCGAGTGGATTCTTGCGGCTATACATCAGCGCGCCGGTTAAAAAAAAGACAGCAAAGTAAGAAAAAAAAATTAAAAGAAAAATCAAATCAAGTATAATGGCCGTATACATAATCCGACATTCTGATTCGA
>JAAAXO010000475.1:11516-29034 GCA_011799875.1 Thinopyrum elongatum
GTAGACGCTTAGGACGCTTACGACGAGTGCTGGCCATAGGACTGATACTCGTAACTGGAGTCTGGATCCTGGAGGACGCTTAGTATTGGCTAATAGGACTGATACTCGTAACTGGAGTCTGGATCCTGGATCTTGGATGATGGGAGGAAGGCTTGGCCATGGCGGGGAGGAAACTTGCATGCGTGAACCTGCCTACGAGATTGATGGACAAAGTGAACAACCTAAAATGCCCCTAATTAATCAATATACTGCTGAAAATCTGTTATAGTATTGGCTAAGCTGGGCCCTCCAATCACAAAAACAAACGGCTTCAATAGACTTGATGTACCGTAAAAGGACTCTTGCTTAAAGCTCATGTGACCTCCGATGTTCTACCCGAGGTCCAAGTTACTACTTAATGATCGTGGGAGGGTGGCACTTAGGTCGCTTATAAAAGAGCGAGGGTTCCCCAAGCAAAAGATGTCATACAATTATCTAGTACCGTTATGTTCATTATTTGTTCTGATTCTGCATATTAGAGATTCGAATTGGATATGTATAGGCATGGAAGGCATTCGGAATTACCGATGGATAACTAGAACTATAGCATGCACCTTTTCTCGCGTACATTCATCATGAATCCACTAGTAGAAAAACGACTTTACGTGAGCCCCATTTGTCCCGGTTTGATAACGGTCCGGTACTAATGTGACCATTAGTCCCGGTTCCAACGGCTAGGAGGCGGGCATCATTAGTCCCGGTTCGTAGCGTACCTCTAGTCCCGGTTCATGTCACAAACCGGGACTAAAGGGGTGGTGGCAGGCTTGTGTCAGGCTTGGGCCCCCATGAGCAAATTTAGTCCTGGTTCGTGTCACAAACCGGGACTAGAGGTAGACCTTTAGTCCCGGTTTGTATAACCAACCGGGACTAAAGAGATCCATATATACAGTGCTTCGTCCAGCCCGAGCCGAAGCTCTCTGTTTTTCCCCTTTCCTCTCTGTTTTCTTCCCCTCTTGCTCGAACTCACCTTCATTTTTGCCAAAATTTGTCAAGATTTGAAGACACCCCATCCATCCAAGTGTTCATAAAGGTTAGCAACTTTGTTCTTTCATCTCTCATTGCTAGATTAGCTCTTGCAATGCTCTATAAGTATAGTGATTTGTTGGTTTTAGTTTGGGAGTAATTATATGTGATAGTTTATTTGATTTATATGCAATTTGAGCTCAAATTAACTTCTTAGTTTGCATTTGTAGGTGTGATTTACTTAGTGCCTTCCCGTCCCCGTCCTAACCACCGTCGATCGCCCGCACCATCCCGTCGTCGGCATCACCTTGATGAGCCTCTTGTTCTTATCATTTTTATATAAAAATAATCATGTTTGTGTGATTTAGATAGTTACTTGTATAATTTTCTTACCCGTACGTTATTTGTTATACATAGTGGCATGGTTTTGATATCCGTCCCTATCGGTCCTCGTCCGGTTTATGATTCGGATGTGGTATATTCTCTTTTATAACTATTTGTTGCATTTCGTGTTTATGACAATTATGCCCATCAAGTTGATATAGATATTTTTATCTAGGAAGTATGTGAACCGGAAATTGCAACCGACCCTCTTGTCGAGAAATTAAATTTAGTTAAAAAAGAAAACGAGTATTTGAAAGAAAAATTGAAAAGAATTGAAGAAGAGAAGATGAAACTGGAGTTGTATGTTGCCGATGTCGTCGATGATCACAAGATCAAGATGGATGCAATGCGCTTGAAGATTAGAAAGGTTAGAAAATATGCCATTGATAATGAGGCTTGGTATCATTATGTTGTTGGATCAATTGTTATCTTAGTTGCGATCTTGATCGCATTTGTTGTTGCATTTAAATGCTTTAGCTAGATAGTTTGTATGTTGTTCTATGAGAATAAGTGTGTATGAAATTTATGTATGAACTTGTATTAATTTGGTCTTTTCGGTGTTGTGTAATGAAGATGAGTCGGCAATGGATGTACGATGACCGGTGCTCTCCCCAGTTCATTAATGCCATGCATACTTTTCTGCTTGCGGCTAAGGCAAACAAGCGGCCGGATGATTTTATGTGTTGTCCATGTGCTATCTGTAAGAATGATCATAATTACTCTAACTCAAGAACCATTCACGTCCACCTATTTACGTCCGGTTTCATGTCCATCTATAACTGTTGGACCAAGCACGGAGAAAGAGGGGTTCTAATGGAAGAGAATGAAGAAGAAGAGGATGATGACAGCTATCCTGGCCATGGGTTCCCTGGATACGATGGTACTACAATGGGGGAAGAAGCTGAGCCGGCAATGGGGAAGAAGCTGAAGAAGAGGCATCAGATGAGCCTGCTGATGATCTTAGTCGGGCCACTGCCGATGCAAAGAGAAACTGCGCAAGTCAAAAGGAGAAGCTGAAGTTGCAACGCATGTTAGAGGATCACAAGAAATTGTTGTATCCAAATTGCGAACATGACAAGAAAAAGTTGGGTACCACACTGGAATTGCTGCAATGGAAGGCAGAGAATGATGTATCTGACAAGGGATTTGAAAAGTTGCTGATAATGTTAAAGAAGATGCTTCCAAAGGAAAGCGAATTGCCCGACAGTACGTACGAAGCAAAGAAGGTTGCCTGCCCTCTAGGATTAGAGGTGCAGAAGATACATGCATGCCATAATGACTGCATCATCTATCGCGGTGAGTACGAGGATTTGAATGCATGCCCGGTATGCGGTGCATTGCACTATAAGATCAGCCGCGATGACCCTGGTGATGTTGAGGGCGAGTGCCCCATGAAGAAGATTCCTGCCAAGGTGATGTGGTATGCTCCTATAATACCATGGTTGAAACGTTTGTTCCAAAACAAAGAGCATGCCAAGTTGATGTGATGGCACAAAGAAGACCGTAAGAAAGATGGGAAGTTGAGAGTACCCGCTGACGGGTCGCAGTGGAGAAAAATCGAGAGAAAGTGGGAGGACTTTGCAGATGACGCAAGGAACGTATGGTTTGGTTTAAGTGCAGATGGCATTAATCCTTTTGGGGAGCAGAGCAGCAATCATAGCACCTGGCCTGTGACTCTATGTATCTATAACCTTCCTCCTTGGTTGTGTATGAAGCGGAAGTTCATTATGATGCCAGTGCTCATCCAAGGCCCTAAGCAACCCAGCAACGACATTGATGTGTACCTAAGGCCATTAGTTGAAGAACTTTTACAGCCGTGGAATGGAAAAGGTGTACGTGTGTGGGATGAGCACAAACATGAGGAATTTGACCTACATGCGTTGCTGTTTGTAACCATCAATGATTGGCCTGCTCTCAGTAACCTTTCAGGACAGACAATGTCACATCCCTAGTTCTGGCTAGGCCAGTTTCATGTGTGCATCATGTTTAATTTCAAATGAAGTTGAAATGGGGATGACAGAAACCCCCAGCACCACTTAAACCAACTAGGGTTCACTAAAATCCTTTTCAATGAACCTGAAATGCCCTTCTAAAATGTTCATCATCTTTTCCTTGGTCTAGAACCTCTGACAAAAATGGTGCACAATTTTCTAGGACATCATTGGGTCACTGAATTAAATCTTATGTTATTTGCATTTGGACATTTAAATGCTATTAAATATTTTATATGTCCAAATAATCATAAACTAAAATGTTTACTGTTGGATATACTCTAAACAGTAGCCATGAGTAGTTTCATGATTTTTTAGAATGTCTAGGTATTTTTAATAAAGCCCTGAAGCTACAGAAGAATTAGAAAACAGAAAATAAAAAGGAAAGAGAGACTTACCTAGCACAGCCCACCTGGCAGCCCACTGGCCGGTCCAGCACTGTGCTGGCCCAGTGCCAGTCACCTGCTTCCTCCCGCCAGAGCAGGCAGGCTGCTGCCTATCGACGCGCGTGCACCACCGTGCGGCCACCTCCACCCTGCCTGGCTGCCCCCTCGTCGCCCTGGACCTCCCTCGCGATGCCACGCACCCCCCTGGTCGCCTCTCACTCTCTCTCGAGCTCTTCCCCCTCCTCTGCTCTCTCCTCCTCTCATGCCAAGCGCAGCCGTCGCCGCCGTTCGCTGCCACCGCGTCCAGCGCCTCCCCCTCGAACCCTCGCCGTGCCTGCGAGCTCCGTCTCGACGTCACCGACCTCCTCGACGAGCCACGAGGCCCCGGACGCGCTGCAACGCTGCCACTACCGTCGTTTCCCTCGAGCGCCTCCCCGAGCCCACGGAGGTGCTCTTCGAACTCCCAGTGAGCTCCTTCACCGTCTCCCCTTAACCCCGTGGCCTGTAGCTCGCCGTAGCATCTCTCTCCGCCATGCCCGTGAGCTTCACGCCGCCGGCAAAGTCGTCACCGTGGCTAGAGCAAGCTCAGCTTGCCCCTGAGCACGTCATCGCGCTCGTGCTGCTCCCAGGAGCCGAACTAGTCCACCCGTTCGTCCCACCGTGCACCACAACGCCGATTCCAAGCACTTCCGAACTCCGGCCGCCGCGCAAGTCGCTGCCGCCGTCGACTTAGGCCACCGGAGCCGCTGCTGCGTGCACCACTCGACGCAGACGAGCCTCCTCATCGCGTAGATGCCCTCCGCCGGCCATTTGGTCGCCGGAGGAGGAATCCCGAGCCCCTCCGCCGTCTCTGGCCTTGCCGGCGACGAGCCCCGGGTCAACTCCGGCGAGTTTGACCCGGGTTGACCCTGTTTGACTTCCCCCTGGGTCACTGACGTGTGGGCCCAGGGCCTTAACTAATCTAGTTTAGAATTAGGTTAGTACTAATTAACTTAGGTTAGTTAGTTAGACACTGACATGTGGGCCCCAGCGTCAGGTTTGACCTGGGCGGCCCTGTTGACACTGCTGACGTCACAGTGACGTAGTGCTGACGCAGTTAATCATTTTCTAGTTTTTAATAATTCAGGAAATTCCAGAAAATGCCCAAAACTTCAAAAATTCATAGAAATTAATCTGTAACTCCAAATGCAAAGATTTATATATGTTTTTGGATCAGAAAAATCCAATATTTCCATCTGTACCATTTGCATGCATGTTTGAACAACCTAAGGTTGCTGTATATGGCAATTTGCATAATTGGCATTTAACTAAGCACATATGGAGTTTGAATTTGAACCCTTGGTTCAAACCAACTTCATTCAATCTAGTTCTAGTTGCATTAGCTCAAACCACAACATATTGCCATGTCATGATCATGCATCATATTGTTGCATTGCATTGATTGTGTTCTTCCTTGTTTGCCGGTAATTGTCCCCTCTCAGTAGACGACCTACCGATGATGTGATCGATGACACCGATGAAGAACTATACTATCTTCAGAAGTGCCAGGCAAGCAAAAACCCCTTGTTCATTCTGATACAATCCCACCCTCTCGCTCCTTCTCTCTTTTACTGCATTAGGACAACAATGATTCAACTGTTACATGCTGCGGTAGTTGAACCCCTTTCCTCTGCATGACCTGTCATTGCCACAGTAAATAGATGAAACCCACTAGCATGAGTAGGAGTTGTTTGAGCCCTGATGTGCCTACTCATTCATGCTTGTTTGTCATGCCTGCTATTGCTTAGAGTTGTGTCAGGTCTGATTCATCGGGGATGAATTGGAAAGTTGTGAATATGTCCTACTGCTGAGAGCTAAGTGTGTGAACACAATTTGGTAAAGGTATCGATGAGAGGCCATGTAGGAGTACATGGTGGGTTGTTTCATTGAGGTCGTCCTTAAGAACTGAGATATGTATGCGTGATTTAAGATGCAGCTACTACCACACATTGGGATCCTTAATTGACTCTCTCGACTTATTAACCACCCCCGTCCTCTGTCCAGGAGTTGCAAGTAGTTTCTGGTGTTTGTAGTTGCTGGAGGCCGTGCGCAGCGCTGACCTTAGGGGTGGGCTGTGATGCGGTAGGCACGTGGCACGGTGTATCGGGTCGCCCGTTTGGTGTCTCGGGAACCCTGCACACATCGTTTGGGGCCGTTGAGGACACCCCGGCCGGATTTCCTTGCGGATGGAACCCGACTAGGCGATAAACCTGGACTAGAGACTCGTGTGTTTAGTCAGGTCGTGGCCGACACCCTCGCTGGGCTTCCGCTTGAAGGTTGCCGGGTACATGTCGTGTAGCGACGATAACTGGTGAAAGCGTGTGTGAAGAAGTACACCCCTGCAGGGTATAAAACTATTTGAATAGCCGCGTCCGCGGTAAAGGACTACTTGGTTGCCTGTACAGTTCATAGATAACTTGAAGTGGATACTCTAAAACTCACAAGATAAGCATGAGTGCTATGGATGGCGTTCTCGTAGGTAGACGGAAGCGGATCCATAGTGGTGTATTGAATGGTGAATATGTGGACTCGTGTGCGCCACCTCAAAAGAGTTACTTGCAGTCGTAGTTCAGGTTAGCCACTGAGTCAAAGCTGGCTTGCTGCAGTTAAACCCCACCATCCCTTTGTTGATAATGATGCATATGTAGTTAGTTCTGATGTAAGTCTTGCTGGGTACATTTGTACTCACGTTTGCCTATTTTATGTTTTGCAGAGAGACTTCAGTCTCGCTAGTAGTTCCACGTGGACTTCGACGTTTAGCTTGTTACCTCAGCTACGATCTTGTGCCCTCGGCAGGATCTGGTAGATAGTCAGGCTTCTCAGCCTTTTTCATTTGTAGATGTCTGTACTCAGACATGTTAAGCTTCCTCATGTGCTTTGATTTGTATGCTCTGAATGTTGGGTCATGAGACCCATGTTTGTAATATCTCGCTCCTCGGAGCCTATTGAATAAATACTCTGAGTCGTAGAGTCTTGTTGTGATGCCATGTTGTATTTGCCTATATCCAGCATATTGTGTGTATGATTGAAATGCTTGCTATGTGTGGGATCCGACAACCTAGTTGTTTATCCTTGGTAGCCTCTCTTATGGGGAAATGTAGTCTGGTGCTTCCACTGAGCCTTGGTAGTCCGCTACAGCCTGGTTTACCGGAGTCCTGTTAGCTTGCTACTGCTCCGGAACACTTAGACTGGCCGGCATGTGTCCTTCCTCTATCCTGTGTCTGTCCCTTCGGGGAAACGTCACGCGGTGTCTTTCGGAGTCCTGTTAGCCTGCTACAGCCCGGATTCCCGGAGTCCTGCTAGCCCAGTTGCTACAGCCCGAATTCACTCGCTGATGACCGACACGTTCGTTGTTGGGTCATGTATGCCTGTCCCTGTAAGTTAGTGCCACTTTGGGTTCACGACTAGTCATGTCGGCCCGGGTTCTCTATCATATGGATGCTAGCGACACTATCATATACGTGAGCCAAAAGGCGCAAACGGTCCCGGGCCATGGTAAGGCGACACCCGTGGGAATACCGTGCGTGAGGCCGCAAAGTGATATGAGGTGTTACAGGCTAGATCGGTGTGACTTAGAATCGGGGTCCTGACAGCATTGGTATCAGAGCCTGACTGCATGTAGGATTACCAAGCCAAACTGGTCAAAGTTGAGTCTAGAAATGCTTTAGTTATATAAGGGAATTGATTGTGGAAGGGAACGTAAGGCTCTTTTTACTCCTTTACCTTATGCCTTTCTGATCTGAGTCAACCTCTTCTTTGCTACGGGGTTTAAGAACTAGGCTTCTCATCTTTCTATTAGGATCACATGTTACTAATCCGTAGTAACTTATAGGATTGTTGGTTTCAAGCCTCTGTTCTGTTCCTACTACTTTTGTGTGTTGCTAGTTGATCTCAGAACCTTGATATTGTGTTGCTAAGTGGTTATGCCACCAATTGCAGGATGTCTCAAATCTTTTGAGCATTTACAGCCGTTATGCTGTCCGAGTCATCCCAGGTTTCTAAATAGTCTGATGCATTTGCAAATCGCTTCTTTCCATTCCCGATGTTTCTTTGGGCCAGTTTAACCACACCAATCAGTGAGTTGAGGTACTCTGTTGCCTCGACATATATGTTGGAGCTATTGTTATGACCCTAGGTGTCTTAGAGAACCACTCAGTAATCTAGCAATGCTTTGTATCCTCCGTGTGATGATTCTGTCCATTATTCCTGAAAGCATCCCATGATGCCATTTAGTTAGTAGGCATTCTATTTCCGGGTTCTTGAGCCCAAGATTCACTCTACTTACTTCTTGTTGTTAGTGTTCGCTAGTTCCTTTAGGATATTAGTAACCTTGCGACAGTCCTCGAGGTCCGTGGTATTTCCTTCTTCCAAATACCATGAACCATTAAGGCAGAAGTTCTTTGAACCAAAAGATCACAACCAGAGTGCTCTTGATGAGTTCTCCATTCTACATTGTGAATCTGCCAGTCCTACCTTTCTGCATGGATTATCTGGAAGAAATATGTTGAACTTGTTTGACATACTAAATCTATGCATCCGCAACTCAGAAAACCATATGTTCCTTTGAGTTGTCTCTCTTTAGTTGTATTCTGACCTCTGTCTATCAATTGATAGTCAGGACTAGTTGTGCATTCGTGTTATCGATGCTTATTATTCTTGTGGTCCGTCAAGCCATTCTATTACGGAATGACTAGGAGAAACAAACTCCAGTACCTCATCCATATCCCGGATTTGGTCAAAATAGTTGTGCTCCGCAGATCAAAATGCCAATCCAGCTTTTGATTTTGTTCTACCCTGAAGTATTACCGTCTTATGTCAAGAATGTCATGAAAATTGCACAACCTCTTATGAATTCTTGACGAGGTGATACTTCTCGCCATAGTTCTTCATTCCTCGGTCTTCGTGTTTTTGCAACCGGAATACCGACAAGGGAATCGTGATGTGTGAAATAAACACTCCTAGCAACCCCGTTGCTTGGTAGTTAATGGACAATAATCTCATTCTTAGCTTGTTGATTGTTGAATCATCACCCTAAGGTTGATCGTGCCACCTAGTCCATATTCCTGGTGCACCCTTCGATCAATGAGTTAGGATTATGTCAATCCCCTGCTTATTTGATCACATCGTCTTGCCCTGAAAAGCAAGATTGTTCTCGAGCTTAGTTACATATCGGTGGTTCGTGACTTTCCGAATATCTTCTCGGAAGTGCTACCAGGTTGTCACCTGACCGCTATGTTGAGTTCATGATCAAGTTGGTTTCTTGTAAACCACCCTTTCTCCAAGAATCTTTGTCGGATACCCTGAGCTAGTTGGTTAAGCTAAACAACAACTTGGAGAGTTGGAAGATGAGAGCTTGTCTGACTCAGTTCATTCCTAAGGGATATCCTCGTGTGTGTGTGTGTGTGTGTGTGTGTTGAAGAAAGATGATACTTTCATTGATTGATCCTTGTGATCAATTGTTGGACCTATTATCTTATCCAAACTTTGATTTGAGTATGGGCTATCATCAAATCAAATCAGAACCAACGATGTTCGTAATGTTGTCTTATCCGTGGTTGTTTCCTCAGGCATACACCATTATATCTTTTGGTCTGACCCATGCTATCATCTGGTTCACATAATCATGTAACCCCATCTTATGGGAATCTTGATAAATTGTTGTTGAGCCCATCGACAACATCCTTATCTTGTCCATGATTCATGTTGAACATTTAAGTTAGTATTGGAAACTTTTGTAAGCATTTCTTCATGCTAGCTCATGGAGCATATGTTTGGATGAAAGAAGTGACTTCCTCTAATTCATGTGGATTTGATGCAAGTTGCCGCCATGAACTCGAGAAAGCTTGTTTTTGCTTCCTCTGGAATCATCCCAAGTCAGCCATGCATGTGCGAAGTATTCTGTGGTCTGTTGACTGATCTTCTTCGTTCCATATGAATTCCGTAGCACACCAAGCCACTGACTGATTTGTTCTAGGAAAAGGAGTTAAGTGCTAATCCATGGTAATGCACAAGACTTCGATATCCTCGATGATGGTTCCCCACCTGAACTCAGTAGTGTTTTATTATAAGGCTACTATGTGGTCATGCTTGTCTGGGACAACATGTTCACATGTGTGTAGCAGAACCAGCTCATGTTTTGGAGCTTACTACCGTAGTCCATTTCCTGAGAATCTTGCAACGTCATCTCGCCGATTTGTGTTGCAATCCTTCCTTTCAGACATGATGAGTCTGGAATATCCTAACACCAACCAGACCTGAATCTCAGGCAGATATGATGGTTGGAACGTTTCTCAAGAACTGTAATATCGGTCTCTCTGTAACTCGGTAAAGTGGATGTCTTGGCTAACACACCCAGCCGGAAGACCTATCATTCTAGTATCTTGATTGAGGAAGTTGGCCACCTCCCCATAAGGATCTCGCAGGATTTACTTCGGTAGTTATTCCTTATGGATTCTTGAGCTCCCGAAGTCCGACCCTTTTACTTGATGTTCTAGATACCAAACCATATCAATAAATGGGTTACGCTAGCACATCAAGGAGAACATTAGAAGCGGAGTGCTAAATGTCTCTCGGTCGATCATCAGATTTTGTTTCCTTGGCCTTGCTAAGGTGAAATCTGAGAAGGTGTTATCTTCCTTTGCATCTGCATCGTCCATCACTATTCATCAGGGTAGTATGTTGTGTTGCCGGGATCCTTGACACGGATATTGGTAAGACCTTGATGAATATGGAAATGCTCAAGTTCTTGAGAGCACGTGCAAACATTGGGTTTATCGTTGGCATTAATTGGGATTTGCTCCCAGTTTTCTTCGGTTATGCTATAACCATTCCAACAGTGGAATCACTCTCTACTGTTGAGCTTCTCCCCAGTTACTAAGAATCGTTCCCAGCATTTGCATTTTGTTCCAGCTTGCACCGCCATTGTACCATCCTACTATGGACTACCCTTCTCAGCAATTACTGATCAGGATCATCTTCAAGGTAGTTCTACCACGGATTCCACCCATTTCCGATGATAAGCAAAATCATCCCTTGTGTTGTCTTCAACAAGGTAATCCACATCATCCATACTAGTCCAAGTATGCCATTCTACCGAACTCCTCCAAACGATCGCTCAAGATTTGCCTTAGGCTGGTATAGAGAGTCTCAATGATCTCTATATCAAAAGTAATTCTTTTTGCCACTTAAGGTAATAAGTCTACGAGTCATTTTTCCTAAGGTGCCCCGTTATGGTATCATGGCAACTCAACTCCTCGCTACGTTGACAACCGTTCACCACCTTCTTAAGTGTGGAATTGTTGTCTACCTAGTGAACCTCCGTCATCTGTTTCACTCCATCCCTCTAGATGTATGCTTCGTGTTTCAGCTCGAGAGATGTTGCTATGTCTCATTCCGTGATTTGATCCTGAGTTGTTCGATCTTTGAGGAGATCGATCCTTCTAGAGTTTTTTCCTTTCCTCTTGTTGTCATGTTGGTTGGAGTTCTCGGAGCAAGACATCGAGACAAAGATGATGATCGAATCAACGTACTTATGAAGTGCAATCTGGATTGTGAAGATTGTGTTAGTCTGCTTTCCCCCCTTCATCTTACCCTACGCTGGAATCTCGGGACGAG
The DNA here is from genome assembly GCA_011799875.1 of Thinopyrum elongatum. Lineage (NCBI taxonomy): Eukaryota > Viridiplantae > Streptophyta > Magnoliopsida > Poales > Poaceae > Thinopyrum > Thinopyrum elongatum. The sequence continues at coordinate 22,933 of JAAAXO010000475.1, forward strand.
ATTCCTGTTTAGTGGGGGTGAGTTGTCACATCCCTAGTTCTGGCTAGGCCAGTTTCATGTGTGCATCATGTTTAATTTCAAATGAAGTTGAAATGGGGATGACAGAAACCCCCAGCACCACTTAAACCAACTAGGGTTTACTAAAATCCTTTTCAATGAACCTGAAATGCCCTTCTAAAATGTTCATCATCTTTGCCTTGGTCTAGAACCTCTGACAAAAATGGTGCACAATTTTCTAGGACATCATTGGGTCACTGAATTAAATATTATGTTATTTGCATTTGGACATTTAAATGCTATTAAATATTTTAGATGTCCAAATAATCATAAACTAAAATGTTTACTGTTGGATATACTCTAAACAGTAGCCATGAGTAGTTTCATGATTTTTTAGAATGTCTAGGTATTTTTAATAAAGCCCTGAAGCTACAGAAGAATTAGAAAACAGAAAATAAAAAGGAAGGAGAGACTTACCTGGCACAGCCCACCTGGCAGCCCACTGGCCGGCCCAGCACTATGCTGGCCCAGTGCCAGTCACTTGCTTCCTCCCGCCAGAGCAGGCAGGCTGCTGCCTGTCGACGCGCGTGCACCGTCGTGCGGCCACCTCCTGTAGGAGATATGCCCTAGAGGCAATAATAAATGTTATTATTTATCTCCATGCTCATTATTATGTTTATGTTCCATGCTATAACTGCTATGGTTCTCGAGTCTGCAATAACCACGAGGCTCGGAGGAAGACTCATATGCACGTGTGGAATAATAAACGGTAAAATGTATTCCTAGTCAAGCCTCTATGACTGGCTCAAGTGTTGCATGATGGTTCTGTTTTCCTGATCATGGGCATGTCTATGCCAGCAACTTTGAGGGCAAAATGTTAGAAGAACATTTGTGTTGAATCGACCCGATTGATGTTATGCTATGAGATACATTCGTCACAAGTTAATGGTTTATAACACAGAGATGGTTAACGTTTGCATGATTCCTCAGACCATGAGAGTATCGAGTTTCTTCATGCTTGCTTCATGAACTTTGGGGTTTGTTAAACGTCATCCGTAAATGGGTGGCTATTACGGCGGCTTACGGGTTCATGGAAAAGTGTGTCAAGTAACTTGATAGCTCAAGATTGGGATTTGCTCCTCCGACGATGGAGAGATATCTCTGGGCCCTCTCGGTGTTACGGTATCCATCATCGTCTGGCCAGACACTTTGTGATTTGATCACGGGGATGCCGGAACACGGTAACGAGAAAAGAGAACAAATACCGATAACGGGGTAACTGGCATAGTGGACAAGTTGTTGATCCACGGGGATGCCAACATGTCTAACCTCGGGTATTTGTAACATATCGTGAAGCAACAGGAATAGCACACGGCAACTGGAGGTTCACTCGAATATTCATTCGTGTGGGTATAGGGGTCAATATGGGTGTCCACGGCTCCGATGTTGATCATTGATCGGAAGGGGTTCCGTGTCATGTCTATACTTCACCGAACCTATAGGGTCACACGCTTAAGGGTCATCTATCTGTTGAACGCTAGACAGGGAGTCTGAGAGAAAGTCACCGAAAATGTTTCGGAGACAACGGAAGAGTTCCAAGAGAGAGAACACCGAAAGAGTTTCGGTAAAACCGAAAAGTTGTTTCGGAATATATTATTTGGTCAAAAAGGGTTTCGGCACCGCCTGGAAATTTTCAGAGGATGCCAGAATTGGTCTGGGAACTTCTGGGAATTTTCGGAGAGAAAAACCGGAAATGTTCCGAAACTGCCGTAACCGCTGTTAATGCTTTCCGCTGATGAAAACCACCGCACTGAAAATGTTTCGGATCATGCCCAGAATAATTTTAGAGGGTGCCGGAAATGTTCTGGGACCTTCTGGAATTTTTCAGAAAAAGTTTCGCGGAAAACATCTTGTCTCAGCGCGAGGGGACAAGATCCCACGAATCGGGGGTTGCATGTTTGGTGGCTTTTTGTCTAGGGAGCATGCATGTTTCATGGAGACATGTTGGTGGCTTGTTGGGGCCCCCCCCCATGGGGAGACAAGGTGTGGGCCGGCCCAAGGGCTGCCATGGTGGTGTCCCCTTGGTGCCCCCCTTGTGTTACCATTATGCCCTTTCATGTGTGACATGAAGCTTGGGTATTTTGGTATTTCAACATCCCACCCCACCCCTTGCCTTGGCCTATAAAAGGAGGAGAAGGGGCTGCCATTCTCCCCATCCCTTGCTCTCATACACATGCCAAGATGTTATTTGGCTTCTCTCTCCCTCCCACGAAAAGAGTTTCGTAGAGCCGAAAGGCTGTCTGGGTTCCGGCAGGAACTAGTTCTGGACGGCGAAGCCCTGCCGGATAGGTGACACCGTATGTGTGCAACTCTGTAGAGAGGTCGTAGTTTCGATCTTAGTGCCCGAGGGGCTGTTCGAGAGTGCCTCCCGAAGGGCTGTCCAAGTGACGGTCCGAGTTCTGTGAGTCCTCCCGAAGGGCTGTCCGAGTGACCGTTCGGGTTTCGAAGGTCCTCCCGAAGGGCTGTCCGCGACATCGTCCGGTGGACTGTTCGACCGCCTCCCGGAGGGCTGTCCGAAGGGAAGACGAGGGTATACATCCTCGCGGTTGGGAGGTTGTAAATCCTAGCTGCGGGGATCTGCACCGCCGATCGTCATCGACTCTACTTCCGCTGCGCTACGAGTCGGTAACGAAAATGATCAAACCTTGTATGCAGTCTCCATAGTGGTCCTGGGCTGGTGCGTGGGGCGGAAATTTTTTGTTTTCTGCTGCGTTACCCTACAGTGGCATCATGAGCCGTGCTATGCGTAGATGCAGGTTGCGATCTAGAATACATAGAGATGTATGGGTGTTGCACAATATAATTAGGTAGTAGATGAGTTCTATTACTGAAAATTATTTGTGTGGGTAGCAGATGAAATCTGTTACCCGATGTTCTTGTTGCTTCCCTTGAATTTGCGTAGTCCTGATCTTGACAGCATTGTGGAATCTCACAAAGTTCTGGCAATCCGCGATCCTTTCATGCTGCTCCTGAGTATGCTGATTGACAGATCAACGAAGTGCTAACAGTTCTTTGGGTTCCACTTTAGTTAAAGAAAGATGGATGTTTCGCAGACGAAAGGGCAATGCAAATATGATCTGCACGGGGGTCATGCGTATGACGAAGTTCAGTATGGGCCTCGAGATTTTATTATCTCATGTTTCATACACCCCGCATTGTTAATCTAGCGACTTGAATTATCATACTTGATGATGGACGTTGGTAGCTTCGGTTTGTTTCGAAACCTTAGAAGCCACGTAAAACAAGTTTTTGCATGATCCAATTAGAGGCGTCTAACTTGGTTTTGCAGGAGGGTTTGCATGTGCATATGATGTGGTATAGCAGTGCTCATAATAATTTGATTATGTATGAGATGACTATATAATGTAAATTTATTAACATGACCTGCGTGTCATGATTCGGCATGATGGCTAGAGCCATATGATTGCACTTTAATGACCTGCGTGTCAACCTTGTTGTAAAGCATTATTTTATTAGCTATAAAGATAGCAATATTATCTGGTGCATCGACATGGTGGTGGCAATCTTCGCGAAGGTGAACACCGACGCGAATGCCGAAGACGAAGAAATACAAGACTTCTCCGTCAGAAAGGGCTATACCATATCATGCTATTATGAATTGCCTGAGATGTTTATCCCTTATGATGCACCCTTTTTGATTGCACGGTAGTCGCTTTTATTAGGGTGATCTCTCACAAAAATATCAAGTAGTTAGTGTTCTCCCAAGTGTAGCACCGTCACGGCACCTAACTTTTCGGGGCATCACATGGACACATGGGTGCGAACGATTAGGGAAGTGTGAGGCGGGTGAGTTGAGACCTCGCAGCAAGATCACTTGGTTGTCTTGACGTTCTGGAGGAGCGTCCTGAGCTCGGAACACGCCCATCGAAAGATGAACAAGAGTCACATATAGATGTGATTGGCAAGTTGGCCTACCGATTGCAATTTTCGTCACTTGAGATGGACACATCCTTGGCGTTGAATTGTAATATGGATCTTGAATCGCTCACAATCAATTATGAGAGATATTGATTTGAGTGGGAGAGCACTGTTGAATTAACCTGTTTAATTCTCGGTGCAATTAATTTTGAACAGTGTCTAAAGTGTGATTTGCATAATAGTTGTAGAATAATGGCTCGCGTTTCCACCTTCCCTATTAAAATTGAATAGCTGTTAAATATCTGGTTAAAACTTTACGGTTGGTAACGTAATGTGAGGATTGTCCTCAAGAGTGCCGAGAAGGACTTTGTCCTATCGCATACTTTGGTATTCTCTCGCTTATGCTTTGGATCATGTGACTCTCGTCCTTCGATCCAAAAGCTAGAATTCCGTTTTAGTCAAGTGCAATACATTTGCTTCCATAGACCTGAACTTCGAAAGTTTGGATAGTTATGTGATATTCATGGAATCTGAAAATCATTTTCAGAGACAGACAAAGGCTAAAAGATATGAGATATCCAAAGCAATGTTTGTTTGCAAACTATTAGTAAAGGAGTTTACTATGCATTAGACTGATAAGAGAGGGATCCAGTAGAACGCCTGTCATATGATGAAAGGTGAATAAAACAACAACATAAAGATAATGGAAGTGTCCGAAGGGTTTTGGTGAAACTTTCACGCCTAGGAAGTCCAGGGCTAATGCCACTCTTAAGTTGGGTGCTTCTGAGAGTAGGAGAAATACTAAAAGTTAAACTGTTAGAAGTATAAAGGCAAAAAGAGAGAAGACTGGAATATCCAGCTCAAGTATGAATGTCATACAAGTTTTTGATGTATAGAAGGCTGGTCAAAGATATAGTTCTTGGGAATTATGATTAAATTGTTAATCACTAATTCTTGGGTATTGTGAGTTAATCACAAATATACCCGCTCGATTGCATTCTGTTGCAACTCGATGTAAGAACTACTATGGCCTGAAAGACTAGCCAAGAATGAGGTTTTGGTATACACAGGGAACATAGTAAAATGTTACTATACCTTCCATCGGTGTATTACCGTCTGTATTTATTTTCATAATTCATTTAGAGTTTCACAAACTCTAGCCCATTGCATAAGGTATCTTGCAAGAAGGTTGTTCATAAGAGAACTTTTGATGTTCGAAGTTATGAATAACATAAGGGCCATACTTTCATTGAGAATGAGATGTATGTTATGAATAATGATATTAATATATTACTGTAGGAGATATGCCCTAGAGGCAATAATAAATGTTATTGATTATCTCCCTGTTCATAATTAGGTTTATGTTCCATGCTATAACTGCTATGGTTCTCGAGTCTACAAATAAAACGAGGCTTGGAGGAAGACTCATATGCACGTGTGGAATAATAAACGATAAAATGTATTCCTAGTCAAGCCTCTATGACTGGCTCAAGTATTGCATGATGATCCTGTTTTCCTGATCATGGGCATGACTATGCCAGCAATTTTGAGGGCACAATGTTAGCAGAACATTTGTGTTGAATCGACCCGATTGATGTTATGCTATGAGATTCTTTCGTCACAAGTTAATGGTTAATAACACAGAGATGGTTAATGTTTGCATGATTCCTTAGACCATGAGAGTATCGAGTTTCTTCATGCTTGCTTCATGAACTTTGGGGTTTGTTAAACGTCATCCGTAAATGGGTGGCTATTACGGCGGCTTACGGGTTCATGGAAAAGTGTGTCAAGTAACTTGATAGCTCAAGATTGGGATTTGCTCCTCCGGTGATGGAGAGATATCTCTGGGCCCTCTCGGTGTTACGGTATCCATCATCGTCTGGCCAGACACTTTGTGATTTGATCACGGGGATGCCGGAACACGGGAACGAGAAAAGAGAACAAATACCGGTAACGAGGTAACTGGCATAGTGGACAAGTTGTTGACCCACGGGGATGCCATCATGTCTCACCTCGGGTATTTGTAACATATCGCGAAGCAACAGGAATAGCACACGGCAACTGGAGGTTCACTCGAATATTCATTCGTGTGGGTATAGGGGTCAATATGGGTGTCCACGGCTCCGATGTTGATCATTGATCGGAAGGGGTTCCGTGTCATGTCTA
>JAAAXO010000476.1:0-28769 GCA_011799875.1 Thinopyrum elongatum
CGGTAGCATGCAAAGGTACTGTACCATGGAAATTGAGAAGAAATCTCCATCAAGTTTTTTCCATTTTATGCCATATGAATAAGAGATTCCTTTTAGTTAGAAGCTCGCGTAGAAGTTTGCTATCAAAGACCTCGGTATTCTTTTCATCCGCGGTTTCCCACTTCTCTGTCTCTGGGTGAATGCCTCTACCAGAGGTTATGCGCCACTTGGAACGCCTTAAGTTATATCTATCTGTCTTGCAAGTGATTTGATCATGTCCCGATAGAAGTTGCGGAGGAATGAAACGACGATTTCGGTATAGAAGGAAAGGGATTGTGCTTTCGACCGTGGCGAGATAGGATAGACTTGGGATTCTTTCTTGGCCCTTGATTGCCAACACTCTGGGTGCTGAATTATTAATGAAACTAATAGGAAGGATTGGGATGATGACCTGGTGAGATTCTTTCTTTCGCTCTGACTGACCAAGGTAATTAATTCCTTCCATTGGCCGGCGGGTAAGCAAGGAGACGACGTTCTCATTAAAAAAAATGAAATATGCATGCCATGCCGAATTCAAAAACAACTCCTTAAACTCCGTCGTTTACCGACATCCTCTCGGCTATCATACGTCCTCCGCTTATCTCTCTTAGGCATAGGCATCTCAACACATTCCTCCTTCCGAGTTTGCTTGTCAACTTGGCTCTTTAGTAAAACGAAGGAGCTAGAGCTATTATTAGGTATCAATTAGGAGCCTTTTGTCATTTCCAACTACATTATTGAGCATCAGAACCCGTTCCTACGCGGTCATCAAATTGGCTGGCTTTGGACCCTCGATCGCAGCAATGAACTCAGCGTCCCACTTAACTTACTTTGGTACTTTTGAATCTTGTCCCATCCCATAGCTTCACAAGTGAATCTACCTATGGATCCATAAAGTTTGATCATTACTTTTCAAATCTTATTTCATGTGTCCCCATAGCGCTTATCTATCTCCTGGTCTGATTCATCTTGGAATGTAACCGGACATATTACAAGCCGAAAAAACAGTGATTTCATCGATTCCGGATTGCCCAGTGTCTCCCTTTCCCTCTTTCTTTCACTTCCTCCTCGCATAACGAAGCATGATTTACCCGATCCGAGTATCTTGTATAGTAGTAGTAGATTCCGCGCTCGAGATGATGTGTGTGACGCGGCAGGAGATTCTTTCTCCAAAGCCGTTGCGCAGGTTTGTGTGTGACAACTATGTCGATCAGTTTTTAAAGACGCCCAGAAACTATGTCTACAGATTCCGACGAGAGTACAAGTGGTGCCATCGAGAAGCTGACAACCTCAGAACAAGAATGGAAAAAGGATTGATTGCTCGACGAAGTAGTACCAACAGGATATATTAATCACTAGGTTACGGTAATATGTGCTTGTCTCCGAAAAGAAGGATAAAAGGATAGATTAGCAAAGCAGTCACTCCCAACGGCAGATGAAACGATACCGACACTCTACTAATCATCTTAACTTAACAACCTTGAAGATACGGGATTATATAATAAACTCATTTAGTTGATAGATCATTATTGGATCTTTTATTGTGACCAAGATCCATGAAATAGCTCTCTTTATACTACGTTATAACTAGCGGATACTTCCCATTCTATGTCTTCTTTCTTATTACGACTCCTGTGCTTAGATAAAATACGACGTTTGAGTTTGGACATAGCCATTGCTACTTACGGTGCTAGGCCTTTTCAAGCAATGGAAGGCAGACTTGAATGCCAATCAGACATGGCCAGAAGCTTAGATAATATCACTGTTTCTCTTGTTTATACACTTAATAAATATTCTTATTTGTCCCAGGGACGAGGAGAGAAGATGACGGTTGAGTAGAAAGGTGGGTCATTGTCCCAACGTAGTAGTATTTTTGTTTTGTTTTCAGCTGATCTATATCAAATAATAGAATAATAAAGGCAAAGGATTTGGTTCAGTCGTCAAGTACGATTTCCTTTACCCGAGTTGGAACTCTGAATAGTTTGTTTGAATACCGACTGCCTTCCTTGCGCTTCAATTCCTCTTATCCAATCCAACCTTCCCCTGGGAGCCAAGCAGAAAGCAGTCCTCTAGTTATGGATGCAGTACTCACCTCACTAAACTTAGGAAGAACTAATTCAATTAGAATTACAAATAGCGAGAATGGATGAAAAGGGATCGAGCCTAGCTCGAAAACAGCTGCTCCTTCCCTCTTTTTGCTTGCTTTACTCGGTATTCAGTGAAATTAGGCTTGGTAATTACAGTTACCAATGGTAAGGATTGGCACGTGAACTTTCCTTTTTATCGAGCTCGAAAAAGCAATGGGTGGGTTGGCTGTGAAAGGAGAGTATAGTTTTTTAGTTTTAGAAAAGTACTGGGTGAGGCTCCTCACATCCAAACATATTATCTGTACTCTTTTTCAAGCATGCCTCTTTTAATGACTCTCTTTTTCAACTTAATTGTGGCATTTCATTTCTGTTATCGACTAATGGTTGACACTGGAGAAGCATTGAAGGCTCCTTCCATAGATTCCAAAGCCCTGTTTGCTATTATAGAATATTCTGACTCCCTTGTTGTCTTATTGATCTGACCAACCGCAATAACAACATTGCCATTCGGGTTACGTCGAGTCGAGTATTAAATAATTGGAATATTCCAGCAGGAGCAACCGAACCATCTTCTCGTTGTCCTCCATTCTTCTGACCAATAAAATAGCTCTTGGTCATAAGAATCCAGCCGGAGTTCGAAATCGGAGATAAGAATTGAATCGATTTCAGGCACTTCCTCCAGCCGAAACCGGAACAGAAAACTTGTACACTTCTAGCCGAAGGATAAGAGAGGTTTGTCTTGCTTTGTCTTATAGTGATTGTGTGCCAGGGGTCAGCGAAGAGACGGGACGCTATTGTCCCGGACTACTTGGACTAGTCTACTAGGACTCGGGGGAAGAACTTGTTTGTGATAGGACAGAGATCAAGTCCAGTGTTCGGTTCAAACTAGGCAACCTCTTCGTATAAGACCGAGAATAGTATATGCCCAGCTCTCACCACTAGCTAGGGCCACCAGCATTAAACTAAGAAGAGTCGTATGGCTAAGGAATTCAGGGCTGATAGAGCTCTTGGAAGAAGTCAGTATCCAGCTTTCTTTCATTGATATCACATAACAAGCGAGGAAAGGACAGTCTTTCAAAGAAGATAGGTTCTGTTTTTCATTAAGGAATTGCGGCGAGTATTGCTTGTTTCCCAGATCCGTATCAGGACCGGTCGATAGATGGGATGGACCCACCCGTTTGACTCTTATGAATTGATAGTTAGATACTATTGCTAAGGAAAGTAAAGATAGTGGTTTGGTTGCAAAAAGCTATTTTCAAGGTCAGGCTCCGTCAAACAGAGTCGTCAGAACGAAAAGCTGAAAGAATGATGTGTCAACAGTGATTGCGCCAGAGGTTAGTTAAGTATAGAGAACTATTGTCCCTAACGGAAGTATGCTTGCTGTCCCAATAAAAGGATAGTTGGACGGTATCGATTGAGGGAATAGGGATAGGTGGTTAAACGCGATGCTGCGCCTAACTATATAGAACGGTGATCCATGAAGAGAAGTCGGCCAGCTATAAGTCAGAGAAGTCATCAACCTATTACTATGGTCAGTTCTGTTAAGAGAAGTCATCAACTATTACTAGTGTCAGTTCTCTTCTTCCTCTCTACCAATTGAAGTAAGTTATTGATTTCGCCTAATAGGGACAAAGCAAAGTAGGTGGTCAAGTACAGTATGCCTGGAGTTCGTAGTGCCCACTAGATATCATTGGCAAGTTATAGAAGTCTTTCTCTCTTCTGAGATATCATTGGTCGGTGCAGCGAGGGGCAACCATCATTTCTATTGCTCTGTAAAGAAAAGATAGGACAAGGGTCTGCTCCACCCAATGGAGATAAAGCACGGGGATCCGTTAAGGCGTATTGAATCGATAAGAAGCACTTGAATTCTAGGGCCCGGCTACCCACACTAGCCCGATCATTTATGTATTATCAATTGATAGTAGGGCGCAGGCAGTAACTCTTTATATCAGTTAAGTAAACTACTGATTGTATTGTGGGCAGGGATCCTACTTCTATAGCGAAGTAAAAATGTGGAATGCGCTATCTCGAAGTAAAGAAGTGTGGCTTGTATGATAAGTTGCACAAACCTTTGAGCTCGATACGATATAGTCGATCGATTAGTTCATAGACGGGAAGCTCCATTCTCCCATTGTTCGGACTCTCATTGTTCTGTTCAGAAAGTAGTCGGCATCTTCCTTTATTCAATTAGCAAGGCATGCTGGTTGATTTCATCATTTCTAGGTATACCCTCTCCTTTTCTACGAAGGTTGCTGCTCCGCCTGGCACCAGTGAATTATTCTATTCTTCTCCTTTGGTTCAGTCTGTGGGGAAATCAGAATTCACCATTGAATCCTGTGGATCAGCTCCCTTACATAATAATATTTCACTGTATCAGCTACGAGCGGAAATCTGAAAGACAGAGGATAGAGAGTGAGAGAAAGAGTGTGAGACTTGCGCCGCTCTCCATTTCGAGGGTATTTCGACGATTCTGGGGGATTGAACTATTTCTTTACCTGTTCATTTCTAACCGAATCAAGATATCCTCTTGTTCCGGTATAAAAGTAGCTATCTGCTCTTCCACTGGGAGAGGATTGCCTGGGATTGTTTAAGCATTCCCTTAATCGTCGACCCCTTGCCAATTGATTCTGACTTGTTTATCGAGAGCAGAGGCGAATTGTGCAAAGGCTTGTCACTCTGCGAATTGAGCTAGTTCCAATTTGGATTTGCCAGCTACTTGTTTCATGGCTTTAATTTGAGCCGCGATCCTACTCTGGAAACAGAATACCCACATTAATAGCGGGTTGAATTCCGCATGGAATAGATCCGCAGATAAGAGATTTGTCCATCTGTAATGGAGATTCATTAGTAGGATATAGGCGGAAACGTCTCCAGATTGATCTCAACTATTGGTAAAGCGGTCATACTTCCTTCGCCTAAAAGAGTTTAATTTAGCGGCTCTTTCTAAAAGGCGTGAATGCCAATAAAAAACATCCCCTGGATAAGCCTCACGGCCGGGAGGTCTTCTATAGAAGGGACATTTGGCGATAAGCTTGTGCCTGTTTGGAGAGATCATCATAAATATTATAAGTATGCCGTTCGCGGTACATAAATACTCAGGCCGGGCTGCTCCCGTATAAGGGCGAGGTATTGTAATGTAGCAGGTGAATCCCCCATTACAGCTACTATAATAGTGTATTCCATGGCCCCCTCCTCATGGAAAGTAGTTACTACTTGAGCTACGGAGGATGCTCTTTGACCGATAGCTACATAAACACATATTACACACTTGCCCTTTTTTCTTGAGAATTGTATCTGTGGCTACTGCTGTTTTGCCAGTCTGTCTGTCCCCAATAATGAACTCTCGCTGACCCGCCCTATAGGATCATCGAATCGAGATCATAAGCCCTGTTTGAAGAGGTTCGTATACGAACGCCTGGAAATTCTACTTGGAGCAGGAGATTCAATTAAGCGAGATTCCGGAGCTACAATTTCGCCTCTCCCATCAATAGGTTTAGCCAGAGCATTTATAACACGACCCAAGTTATATACGCTCACGGGTACTGAGCAATTCTTCCTGTTGCTTTTACAAAACTCCCTCTTGATGCTAAAACCATAGCTCTAACTGAGTCAAATTCCACATTTCTAAGAACGATATGCTTTTTTTTCACTTTCCACTGTGAAGCTTCTCTCAATCCCTCCTAGTTCCATTACTTACTACCTGAATTTGCTATATACGAAATTATGACATCTACGGTACTTGTCGTCTACTTCTGGTGGAAGCAATTCCAAAGGTGAAGATAATACTGAGCCGAATAGTAATGAGGGGAATGCAAAATCTAGCAAAGGTAAGAAGGGTCAAGGAAGAATAGCAGTGACTTATAAAAGGAAAGCACCGAATAAAAGGAAGGAGATCCGTCTTGATTTTTTGCATGTGGTCAATGCGTTTGCTGATTGATAACTGTCTAATCTTAAGATGGTTTTGTGGCACGTTACAAACATACATATACAGTCGAAATATAGTTGTGTTGAGTTAGGTTGAAGAATTTTTACCTTATTTTTGAAATGAGATATAGTGCTTTCTTTGTTCGGTAAGTTGTGGAGTTGACTTGAGAGTGCCGGGAATGGGTCAAACTACCGGTTCGATAATTGAATTGGCGAAGTTGATATGTAATTTTGATAATAATATCATTAAGGGGTGATTACCTAGCGGGCTGGCAGCGACAACCGGATGGATGCCGAAAGCAGGAATACCCTAAACATGATTTCCTGCTCCCTCGACCTTAATTAACTCCCCCATCCTGCCAAGCCTCAGCTGCCAGCCCATTGTATCTAAGCACACTGCGGCAAATTGATACAAGTAGCTAAAGATCTCGCATCCGACATCTCCGGCCGAACGGTTAGGCAACACTAGGGCGCCTGGGTCAAAATTCCGCTTACCAAACAAGATGTCGAGAGGCGAACTCTGTAATTCCCCTCCTGCAAAAGTGATAGCGGCTGTAGCATCCGTGTGGAAGAGGGTAAGCTTTCGGCAACACCTTTTTCAGATTGGAAAGGATGAATACTTGTGTTGGGTCCTGCAGACCAGGATAGCCTCAGATCAAAACCTAATAAATGTACCTGGGGTTGATCATATTTTTTGGGCAATAAGTATTCAGGAATTTGAGCGCTTATGTAGCTAAAAACTCTGCCACCTGAATACTTGATTCATTAAGGTCGTCACCCTATACCCGGAAGTCTCTATCGTTTTCTTTGTCTGTTAAGCTTCACAGGGTTGGGACTCCCTAAATCAAACTGCAATCGTTGTTTATCAACCACTCACGACGACACCGAGATCTTCGACTTAGCTCCCACAGGTCATCCACCCGGGGCGGACGATAACGAAAGGGAGACAAAGTCCTAACTAAATCAACACACAATAACCTCAACCTTCTACCCATTCCATCCATCATATCTGTTGAGTCGAGGAGATTCGTTCTTATCTATAGATAAGGCAAGAGAGAACTTATGACCTCGCGGATGGAGAGGGATTCGAACCCCCGGTATTCCTATCAATACTTCGGTTTTCAAGACCGACTCTTTCAACCGCTCAGACATCCATCCCTGCGCTCGCCCGCCCTATCTATCTGCGCGCTGGCAGGTAGGGGCAACTCTATGTGATTCGCTACGCTTGCTTGCGCCCCACCCCGTAAGCTGACTCTATTGCCTAGCGGTTAGCGACACTTTTCCGGTAGTACGAATCGCTACGCTTCGCTTCTTTCTATATGATAATATGCATCGTCGGTTGCTGCGCTCCCTGCGGGTAATAGCAAGAGAGTGAAGAACGAACGATCCTCAAAAAAGTCAGCAGTGAATGAGTCCGACTCGAGTTCGTGAGTCAAAGGCGTGGCAAGAGAGCGAGTTCGACTCGTGAATGATCCGCAAGTGAAGGACCGATCCTTTAACGCCAGTACTGTTGCGAGACTGGTACTTGGCGGCTCACGAGCAACATATAGAAAAAGGTTGCCCATCACTCCCTCGCTCCTTTTTGAAGGCCCACCGCTCCCCCTTTCTTTAAGTATCTATCCCGGCTTGCATTTTGGGGCGAGTACTACAGTTCCTCCATAATCACACAGAACGCCCAGCTTCGAAGAGCTGCTCTCTCCCCAGTCCACAGCAAGGTGTGGAATCTGGATCTACTGTGTGTTCTGACTCTATTGGATCAAGTCAGATACTAAGCCTTCTACTACTACTACTTAGGAGATCAAATGCTATATTTCAGAGATTGGACTCTCTTACTGTGTTTTTTCAGGGCTGTTCCCGAGCCAGGTTCCCTGGATCCATTCTTACCTAAATGGACGAATGAAGAAGGGGGCGAGCAGATACGACGGCCACACACACTTCTTTTTAGCCGAATAAAGCCGGATCTACTACACGGCTAGGATCAGAGAAAGATTGAGAAAGCAAGATCAAACCTACTCTACTGTCGATTCAAAAGGTAAACAGCCCCCGAAGACTTTATCAATGAATGGATCAAAGAAGTTTATCTATCTAAGTCATCGTATATAAGGGAAGAAGCCCGCCCCTGATCGAAGAATGAAGAAGCTAGCCCGGGTAGACTTTAAGACCAACTTGGTGTAGAGACGACTATGATGGTCGGCCTCCACAGACTGAACGCGGGAGATTCTTTCACCCTGTTTTTAGTAGTGCGAGGAGGATAGAGCTCCCAGCAACGACTGATTGTTCGTACGAGCGAAGGAGCGAGCATGCTTTACCCTTAGAGTGAAGTTGACATTCACAGGTCTTGTGGGAACTCCTTCAGTTCAGGTAGCCATAGTCACTCAGGGCTATAGTGGTAGTAGCAAGATCGAAATTGTGAGATTGGCTCGATCACAAACTATCAAGAAGAAAGATCAAGATTCCGTGGTTCACCATACTATTTTGTCGTATATTAGTAAATAGTTGATTATACCTTGCTCCTTCTACCTTTTATCCGCCCGCAACCCGGCCAACACAACATTAGGGCCGTCCCCCCCATTCTATGCTGACCCGGGCCGGGGCTCGCTTTTTGGGAAGCCCGTTCCCACCGCGCTCACGGCCCGGCTGGCCTGCCAGCGGTAGTGGGAATTCTCCCGTTCCCTGGTCAAAAAAGGGTTGGTTGGATGCGGGATCTACTCCACGAGGAGCGGTACGGACGTAGATGATATCATCACGACCTCTCTTTGCGTACCGCTAGGGATGCTTAACGCCACTTCGCCAACTGGCATTACCTGCGCTTTCGTGTCTCTCAGTGTGGTCAGCACTGGGTGTTTCCGAGCAGCGAGGCTTACACCCATTCGCATTAATTCATCCAAAGTTCCTTACCCTTATGCACGAATTTTGGAATAAGCCATCTTCCTATCAAGGTTAAGGAGTCAACTGAGCATCTCAGCGGCGGGATTGAATACCCGGATCGAATCAGAGTTCACGCCGCCCGCCCTGAACAAATAGAATAGGAGGCGTGGGCCACAGGTCGCACATAAGCCATCGGGTCGCACGACAGAAGAACACCCAACATAAAGATGCACACTCCTCCATGTGAAATAGAAAGATTCATCTTCACTTTTTTGTAGTAGTCGTGACCAACAGCCATCAGCAGTCGGCTCGTTGGTAAGGCGAGAGCTTCAAGCCCGCTTTCTGGTGGCACACCCCCCAAACAAGCCCCACTCGACGAGGGGGGGGCGGGGAAAGCTACAGGCCCAAAACCTTCGACCCTTCTTTCTATATGGGGGTGCCCGGGGCACCTCATCTTGTCATTTTGTTGCTCATTCCCCTTAGGCCGAAGTGTTTGGCCTTTACTTCGGAGCGCCCGCTCACGCTTCGCTGACCTATCGCGTGGTAAAGAGAAGAGAGTACGAAAGAATTGTAAACAGAGCAGACCGCAGAAAGATTCTAAATATGACAAGTCCCCCATGGATTCGATAATAAGGAAATGAAGAACGGGAACGAAACGAAATAAAGCATTTCTAGCGGATGAGCTTCTCTCCATTTTGTCTGGTAATAGAATAGGGCGGCTTGCTTTGACCAACACTCCACTTTTTGCTCTGTCCATGGAGCGTATGAATTTCCTTAAATGTAGATAGACCAAAAAAGGGAATAAAGGGATAGGAATAGGAATTATAGTACCATTGGAAGAAGAGGCACCAGTGGGAACATCTCTACTGACGAACCATTTCAATAGTACGGGTGCTGCCGTGCCACGGGGCACGACCATGGAAGTAATGAAAAAGAAGAAGTTCTGTAGTTGGACCATCTGCTCTACCCGTTCGATTTGAGCTTCTCCAGAGAAGATGAGACACTAAAAATGAAAGTGTTCGCAACGCATACCGAAAAAGGGTACCTATGTTGCCGACCATTAATGACTAGTTCAAAGACCAGGAGCAGGGGCACGTGCCAAGAAAGATTTGTTACTTTCCCTATGGTTTTCGAACGTTTTCAATAAAACCTTCTCGTAGAAGTATTTTCACAAAGTTTTCGGTAATATTAGTAGATGCTATTCGAACCCTTCCTTTTGTTAAGATTAGAATTCTTATTCTTATTATTATCTAATTATTCTTTTTTTTCATGTATATGCGTCAAACACAATCTACTAATTGATCTATATTCTGATACCCTACTATATCATAGTCTCTACTACTAGTATTTTTAATACCTCAGGAGCTCATGAGACTCTTTTAGTGAAATTCATAAGTCTCAATTCCCGAGCGATCGCACCAAAAACTCGAGTTCCTTTTGGATTTCCTTCTTGATCAATGACAACCGTCATCATATCGTATTATCATACCGTTGTCACGTTTGAGTTCTTTACATGTACGTACAATTACAGCTCGTCTTACTTCTGTCTGATCTTTCTAGAGGCATTTTGGGCACTGCTTCTTTGATTACAGCAACAATAACGTCACCAATATGAGCATATCAGTGATTACCAGCTCCTAAGATTCGAATACATATCAATTCGATAGCCCCACTCCGTTGTTATCCGCTACATTCAAAGGGTCTGAGTGAGATGGATCTTGGAAGTCTGGTTTTTGATTGGATAGTGATCTCGGGCACGAGTGGTTGATCTTCGCGGGCCGTGAATGGCCATGGAAAGGAGTATTGATGTCAATATGTTCGATCGAGAAGATTGGACGATGAAAGACGGATCCTTTGTGGTTTGAATAATAGGCTATGGTCTCGATATTGGGCTATGGGCTGATTGCTTTCTGTATGAGCCTCTTGTGATTGGGCTCTCGTGGGCGGATTACCCGATGTGTACTCATCTTCCAACAAAGAGGAGAAGACATAACCAGAAGAATTGTGAGAAATAAGTCAATTTATCAAGTTGAGGCATTTCGATTTGGATTTCAAATAAGAAAGACAGAAAAAGACTCCTGCGCCCTCGAGAGCATTCTCTTTCACTTGCATTTCTTCCTGAAGTTGGCTCGAAGACCTGTCCAGCCTTGATTTTCCCAGTTATTACTCGAGCGCGCTGAGGCAACTCTGAACTAAGCTCAGGGGAGGGGTAGTAGGTATGCTTCAAACCCTCCGGCACCTTGAAGAACGATGGCACTAGATCGGGAAAGATGAATGACCAATGAGGACAGGACAATGGGGGAAGTTGGTAATAGAGAATCCTCCCTTCTTCTTTGCTTTCTTGCCTGAAAAAATCCAAAACTAACCATTGGAACCTCATGGGCTACCGAGGTTCCACCAGGCTGTAATAGACGATTTGAGCCGGCCTTTTGGTACCATTTCGAAGGTGATTACTTACGCATTTCAGGAAAGCAGTGAAGAGAAGGGCATATATATCCTTGGCCCTGCCGTACGACGAAAGCTGTTCTTTAGAAATCAAGTGAACCATTGGTTTCGCCACAAGGGAGGTACTAGTTATGACTTAGAGAAATAGTGATTGATGCTCAATTAGCTAGGGCTGCTAGTTGACTGTATAGAAAGAATATTGTGCCTCTAACTCACGCCCCTTAGACTCGAAAGTACTAAGGCACTTATTACGGTGAGGCAACGAACCACCATTATTGAAAACCCTTCTATCTAGACTCCCGCCGTGCTTCTAGACTCCCCCCATGCTTCTCGCGAGCAGTGGTTAGTGAGGTACTAGAAACCATATTTTTTGCATTGCCTGAAAGAAAGTAGTATATTAGCGAGTCTCGCAGGTGACCTAGCCGGGTGGGTACGATTAATCTCACAACCATGCTGAATTTGAAAGCATTTCAATCTATCGAAAATCAAGTCAACCGTGGTTGGTATTAACTGGTGGTTTACCTGACTTGTTGTTCAAAACCTTGAGCGAATCAAACCTCTAATGCCTTTTCCATACCTTCTTGGACCTGGCGCCTCTCTTTTCTCTTTTCCTTCTCTTTAGTGGATGTGGTGGCATGTGCTTCATCCCTCCTTTTAGGGTTAATGCTATCAATGGTGAATCGATCATTCGCTATCCTTTTTTTCTGGGATCTGCTCTTTTCAGTGGAAGGTTTGAGGGAAGGTAAGATTAGTGGGTCAATAACCTGCTTAGCTTTCCAAGTAAGGCAGTGAAGTTCCATATTTTTGTATCTTTCTTATCCCGGGATCTGCTGCTCTGTTCCCTTAGATGCAATAGTTTACTGATCCGGTTTTCCGTAATTTCAATAGTGAGGAGGATGTCCAATAAAAATACTATATTCTAGTATCTGACCAAAGGGAAGAATGAAAATAAATAGAGATAGAGGTCTCGGAAGTAGGGCCTATTAAAAGTACAGTGCCTTCTTGTTCTTGTTCTTCTGATCGGTTGATTCAATTGGATTAAAGGGAAGAGAACACCAAAACTACTAGCGAAAAGCACTTTCACCTGGCTAGCACTTAGCAAGGTTAGTTTAGTTTGCTTGGAAGGGGAGCATTCCAAATGCATAACTCAAAATGACGCTAAAGACTAAAGCTAGAACATCTATAGTGACAGACGAGGGCGAATCGTAACTAGAAGAAGGCCTCCGAACTGCTTCAAATCAAGAAATTGTGGGGAGCTTTTGGTCAAGTCTTGGAAGGGACTCCCATCCCAGAGTGTGAAAGCTCTCGGGAGAAGGGAATCGACAACACAACTGGAGCTGCCCTTTCTTTGGTTTAGTAAGAAGCTTCCTCAAGTATGTCGATTTGTAGTACGGTCAGTTCACTCGAATCCACTGACTTCATGCACGGGGACTCGACCATCAATCCTTTCTTGTGACGAGCTGTGACTGGGTGCTCTGAAACCTCCTTAAAAGGAGGGGCGGTGGGGTAAGGTAATTGAAGTAACTAGCCAGTATTAAGATTAGGCATAAGCATAATAAACTGATGCATCCGAAGACGGTGAATCTAGAATAGAGGCCGGGTGGGGAAGCAAAAGATGCAAGAGAGCCTTTTTCCGGGAAGGAAGGGACGGCTGAGAACGGTGTCCTTTCTCGTGCCTAATGCCTAATGCCTAAGCAGGAGCACCCCTCTGTCTGCTACTTTACACTACTCCTTGAACGTGTCCTCTCGGCTCTCCTCGAAACTATTCTGAAGTTTTGAATTCCATTTCTATGGATAGGTTCTAAGCATATGAGAGAAAGGCGGATGAAAGGCAGTGACCCTAAGTTCCGAATCTTGCCCTAAATAAGTAAGGTTTCGGGGAAGTTAGAAGCCTTTCGGGCGGAATAGGGGCGGTGAGAGGGTGTAGTGTAGTAAAGGAGGTGGGCTTAGAGCCAGCAAGCAAAGTAAGGCAAAGCTTTATCGCGAAGAGGGCAGATGAATGAATTGGTTCCAGGGTATGCCTTCGGAGGTATGCTGGGCAATAAGGGCAAGGAAGGCTGCGGGAAGAGTTTCAGGACTAGGCCAGAGGACTCCTATCCATAAGGCTAGGAAGGCAGGAGCAAAAAGATTGAACTAGCCCACGCATCTGCTCCCCTCTCAATCCACCAATAACTCCCATCTCCCAGCATCTCATTCCCCCACCCCTTCGTCGAGAGCAGCCAGCCCTTCTTAATAGAATCCATGTGCCATTGCCTGAATGTCAATCCGCCCCTCCTGTCCAAAAAGAAGCATATCCGAATAAAGGTACCAACGTAACCCTTAGAGTCAAAGCATTTTTAGCTATTAAGGACTTACTGAAAAAGGCTCAAAAAAACAGGAATCAGTTGGAGGAAACTAAGGACCAGGTTCACATTATCAGTGAGCGCGGATAAGAACGTTTCCTGGAATTCCACATCCCATATTGACTCTACCATCCCTAATGTTGGCCACTAAGTCCAATCTGACCTATCTCAAATAAGATCATTTAGGATCAATTGGTTAGGCATCCCTCTTCTTTGTTTGCATAAGGCCACTAGCCAGCTAGTGTTCACTATCCTTCATCTTTCGATTAGCGAGATGATCTTAAAAACTACAGGCCTGAAATTTGCCTTTCTTAAGACCCCGTTGAACATATTTTCAAAATGTTCCATCATTGGGTATAAGTAGAATCTTCATAGCCCAAAAAAAACACAGTCAAAGTCAAACGTTTGTCGGTGGCACAGGGTTGTATTTGAAGAAATGGAGTTTCGTTATTCGTCACATGAAACTCTGCACTTAGGGATCAGCCTCACAAATATGCTCTTCGAGCTTTGAAACCGTCTTCTTTGTGGACTCGGCTGTAGGCTATATATCCATGGCTTGTTGAGATCCCCTTCCTCCTTCCTTTCTCACTGGAAAAAGCAGTAGTTATCAATCGACGACCAGTTATCAATCAATCTGATGAAGGTAACAATATCCTCCTTGAAATCCATATAATCATTCCCTGGAAAATCAACCAGATTCTCCGTCCTCTTATGGCTCAAAGGCTCAACCTGGCTAGTAAGTCGGCATAGGAGAGGAGCACTCATTCATCTTGTGGTGGGCTGGCTTACTACTCCCCGGTATTAGCTCTCAGCAGTTAAACAATTCCAAAATTAGTTTGTTGCCCTGCAAAGTCTTTGACCTTGGGTATATGAGTAGGAGACTTAGGATAGTAGCGTCGATAGGCAGTAGGGCAAGCTGCCGGATTGACAGACAGTTATTAGGACAGTGGGTAAGCTACTTAGGCTAGGGAATAGGTACACATAGGTCAGATACGCGGGCAAGTCTCAATAACCAAAGTAGGAGTTGATGAGTGACTTTCTTCTTCTCTATTCCTTCTTACTGGACTGGACGGATTCCTTTCTGTAAACTGAGTTAATGGAGTCAAGAAAGAAGCTAGTACAGTAGGCATTCTTATTCAGTAAAATAAGTCACTGGTAGGCAAGACTTTGTCTCGAGAGTCAGAGCTTCGAGACGACTTTCGCAGATGTTCAATCTTGCGAGGCGTATGAGCCAGATTTTTAGTACTCTCCCGACCTGTTAGAGGCCACCCTAATAAGCGGAGATTGCTGGGAAAACGTTGCTCAACAAGACAGTAACCAACTCAAAAAAGGAGACCCTGGCATAACAAGTGGTGATCTCTGTACTAGAATAGAAGCCCTGCAAATTGTGAAGAACCCACAGCCGGGAGCGTTAGCAACTAGATTTTACCACACTCCGTTATACCCTCCCTTGGGGGATGGCTTGGTGCTAATGTAGGACTTTCGGAGACCTTTCGCTTGCTGTTTTGGTCCAGCCTGAGTGGCCATAACTTCTACTGTGATTTAGTTTGGAGCGGTCTTGCTCTTGTTGTTCCGTTGTTGCGCGTCCTATTCTGATATTTAGGACCAAGAGGTACTGGATTCTCTTTCGGATAGGCCCTGAAAGGAGAAGAAAGGCTGAAATGCCAACGGACGTCTGTCTATTCTCTAATTCACCCGATCCCTATCCGCTTTCCAAAAAGGAAGAATGCATGAACCACGGCAGAGGAGAAAGGACGGATCACCTGCCGATCTTTTACAAAACTATGCCAGAAAGGATATAAAGATTGACCGGTACAAAAGCCATCTCCATCAATCTACGCTCATTAAGGAGAGGGTTCCTTAGAGAATAAAATGGGGAGCGAACGAAAAAGATGTGTGGCTGAGGTGTTGGGAGCCCCCAATAGAGAAGGACGATGCGGAAAGGTATGGTGGGAATACAAACAGGCCTGGACAGAAGAAGTAGACGAAAGACCTCCAGGCCGTGTCGTCATTCTCAATCCTGAAAAGAGAGCGCACATCCTGAGGAAGGCGCGTCATGCAAAGGTTCCCATTTTTTTTTCCTTAGTTGACCCCGTGTTTCTATCGGATCCTAAGCTTCATCGGGACAAGCGCATAAACCATCCCATCCCGGTAGAGGGGACAGAGCAGCTCAGCGGGCTAATCAGTGACCTCATCTACCCAAAGACTTTATTTCTGCTGTACTTTCTTAAGCAATAGGAGCTCCTTCATATGCCCTTGAAGGCGGGAATATTGGTACTGAAACGAGGTTTAAAGGTACCTTTTCCCGTTGTCCGCTTTGCCTTCGTACGACTTTCCTTGGCAAACTATCCCAAAAAAGGAATGGGCTTTTTCAAAATCAAACTTGTTGTTTACTCATTGTGGCAAAACAAAACTCTCTTATTTTCCTTCGAGATGAATACCAATTTGATAGAGGTGGGGCATTTTCCATGAGTGGATTCGAGAATGTGGTCCCTCCTCTCTTTTGACCAGTCCTTGGCTTCTTTGTTTGATGATGGCGATAGCTCTTCTCTAGCCCGGCTAGATAACAAAACAATGAAATAGCACGCCACTATGGTGATAAATCTTCTTGATGAAATCTTACTGATTCGACTCGTGGACCTTTTCCAAAGAGTAGTGGCCTTTGTTCGAAAGGTGAAAACAACCAGTCAATACCTTATTGATTCAAAAGGGAATGCAGATGCAATCTACTTGGAATAAAGGGTGTTGGCATGTAGTTGACTTCATAATGAAGAGCCAGAAGTTTAATGTCACTAGCTTCATTCTTACAGAAATTGATCAAGCTAGAAAGAAGGGATTTCCACAAGAATCTTCTCTTTGCACCACACATCATGAGAATGATATTGAACAAGAGTCAGCTCAGCCTGCCTCTTCCTTTGCTCCCCATTTTTAGACTTCTACAAGTCGATCTTCTTATGATGGAAATCATGAAAAAGATCATTCGCTCTTACCTCGTCTGGAGCAGACGAAACATCTTTTGTTTGGCCTTTGGCCTTTTCATTTCAGTACCGAAGCCGAGTAGATCAATCAGATGACCATGGGTATGAGTCTCTTGTTTCACCTTCAGGTGTCCCATTTCTGCATCCGTTCTTGTAAGGGATAGCGATCCGTTGACAAGAAATCACTTAGATTAATAAGGTTTTGTGACTACGAGTTGCAGAAAGCGGCGCAGCCAATGGCCTGGGCTTTGAGTGGTATGAATTGAATAAAATATCATAATAAGCACGGTCGATCAACATTGGGGTCAGCATTAAGAAAGAGAAACCATGGGATATGGCCACGATGGACTTTATTGAGGGCCCGGCGCCAGGGAACTATACTCGCTAGCCCAAGCTACTGGTTTTATTTATAGAGTCAAGGGTGAGCATGTGACTGTGACTAAATAGCAGCGTGCCTTTGGCTCGCAGTATTGGAAAAAGATAAGAAGCACGGTAGTCGATCGAAGAATAGGTTCCCATCTTGGCACTCTCGCTCAGAGATTCTTTCCTTCTTTTTCCCTTGGTCGATACAAGGCCAATAGAGGATGATGACGAACTACGCCCATCGAGCGCTTCAAAACCGATTGACACTGGTGATTCAGTAAGTTGACTACTTTGTTCGCACTTTCTATTTGCGTAAGAAAAGTATGCTCCTTTCCCTCCTCCAACTGCCAGAGTTCACTAGCGCGAAAGAAAAATAGATGGATTGAGCGACGGGACATTAACCTGGATTATCCCTCCTCTCTACTATCTACTGGCTAGACCTCAGTTTAGAGCAAAGCGTGAACTCTGCTTCTAACCATCAATAAGATTGACTCGAACAAGACTGGGTTCCTATGAAAGTGAAAGGCAGGAGCTCTTGTATAAAAAAAACATCCTTTTCTTTGGGTATCTCGAATGCCGGTTCGAGGGTGTGCTTTTAGGTCTTGATCGAGAGTGCTTCCTTTCGTGCCTTGGTTAGCCGGAACTAGAAATGCCGGGACTATGGGGAAGGGTCCCTCGTGCGAGATGGCTAAGCGTGTACGACGAATTCTGTCTATCTGAAGATCTGAGAAAGGCGCTGATTACAGCTCTGTCCTTGGATGGACCATAGGCCTGATGCTAGGAGAGTGTAGTTCGAGCATTCTATTGTGTGCTCGATCCGTGATACGCAAAGCAATCTCCTGTTTACTATTGATCTAATGACAGTTGATTGAGACTTGCCATTGTCGTCTTTCGAAAGCGAACTCTTATCTGGTTGCACTCGGGTTCTCCTGTCGACGGGAAGTGCTCGGTTCGGATAACTTCTGTTTCCGTGCCGGGATCAGCAGGAGGGGAATTTGAGGTTCTTGGTCCTCTGCGAAATCAGTCCGCCAGCTTGCTCTTTTCGTGCATGACAGGTGCTCATTCTTTCGAATGGTGGTGTTGCCACTAACCTTTTTACCTGGGAATCGGTGGAATTCAAATCCCTTCGGACCTTGCTCGACACAGTCCTTAGTATGATGCCGATCTCTTAGGATGGACCGCTTTCTTAACGAGAAAGAGAGCTTAGCCTTACCCCTTAACAATTGTCTTTATTGGTTGACTGACCCCTTACCACACAGCAATCAAACTTCTGTGATTACCGCGACACCTATGCCGGCATGCATGCTTAGAGAAGTGGCTTTCTAAGAAACGGAAACTCTGACCTCGAAACTGCCAATTGAGGAAGGGTTGTTCCGGCAGGCATGAGTGGAGAATTTGCCCCATCGACGAAGGCCACTATACGCGTTTTCTGAAGAGCAACATTATCCTTTCTTTTCCTCTGGCTACTAAGATGTTTCAGTTCGCCAGGTTGTCTCTTGCCTGCTCATGGATTCAGCAGGCAGTTCAAAAGGTTGACCTATTTGGGAATCTCCGGATCTATGCTTATTTTCAACTCCCCGAAGCATTTCGTCGCTTGCTACGCCCTTCCTCGTCTCTGGGTGCCATCCTTTCTCCTGCATTTTCGTGCACATAAGCATAGCTCCAACCACTTTTCATGCTTAGCAAATGCTGTAATGAGGGTGCTGAATGTATACGGATCTGGCGCAAGATCTCTGTCTGCCTTTTCTTTCAGCTGATCCTCTACCTAATGGTTCAGACCCTGGCAGACACCGGTGCGAGAACAGAGGCAAGTCAACTATACCAGCATTTCTGAAGATAGGCAACTCTTTATTTCTGAAGATAGGAATTCAAGATAAATAGATCCGCATTCAAGTTTTAGGCTTGTGTCCTTTCATCTAGAATGGCTGCTGCTTGGTCTTCAGTGAGCGAAGTCATTTCCTCAATAGAGTTCTTTGCCCGACAAAAGTGAATCTTGATCTTTCTTCTAGATAGTTTGTGATCGAGCCAATCTCACAATTTCGATCTTGCTACTACCACTATAGCCCTGAGTGACTATGGCTACCTGAACTGAAGGAGTTCCCACAAGACCTGTGAATGTCAACTTCACTCTAAGGGTAAAGCATGCTCGCTCCTTCGCTCGTACGAACAATCAGTCGTTGCTGGGAGCTCTATCCTCCTCGCACTACTAAAAACAGGGTGAAAGAATCTCCCGCGTTCAGTCTGTGGAGGCCGACCATCATAGTCGTCTCTACACCAAGTTGGTCTTAAAGTCTACCCGGGCTAGCTTCTTCATTCTTCGATCAGGGGCGGGCTTCTTCCCTTATATACGATGACTTAGATAGATAAACTTCTTTGATCCATTCATTGATAAAGTCTTCGGGGGCTGTTTACCTTTTGAATCGACAGTAGAGTAGGTTTGATCTTGCTTTCTCAATCTTTCTCTGATCCTAGCCGTGTAGTAGATCCGGCTTTATTCGGCTAAAAAGAAGTGTGTGTGGCCGTCGTATCTGCTCGCCCCCTTCTTCATTCGTCCATTTAGGTAAGAATGGATCCAGGGAACCTGGCTCGGGAACAGCCCTGAAAAAACACAGTAAGAGAGTCCAATCTCTGAAATATAGCATTTGATCTCCTAAGTAGTAGTAGTAGAAGGCTTAGTATCTGACTTGATCCAATAGAGTCAGAACACACAGTAGATCCAGATTCCACACCTTGCTGTGGACTGGGGAGAGAGCAGCTCTTCGAAGCTGGGCGTTCTGTGTGATTATGGAGGAACTGTAGTACTCGCCCCAAAATGCAAGCCGGGATAGATACTTAAAGAAAGGGGGAGCGGTGGGCCTTCAAAAAGGAGCGAGGGAGTGATGGGCAACCTTTTTCTATATGTTGCTCGTGAGCCGCCAAGTACCAGTCTCGCAACAGTACTGGCGTTAAAGGATCGGTCCTTCACTTGCGGATCATTCACGAGTCGAACTCGCTCTCTTGCCACGCCTTTGACTCACGAACTCGAGTCGGACTCATTCACTGCTGACTTTTTTGAGGATCGTTCGTTCTTCACTCTCTTGCTATTACCCGCAGGGAGCGCAGCAACCGACGATGCATATTATCATATAGAAAGAAGCGAAGCGTAGCGATTCGTACTACCGGAAAAGTGTCGCTAACCGCTAGGCAATAGAGTCAGCTTACGGGGTGGGGCGCAAGCAAGCGTAGCGAATCACATAGAGTTGCCCCTACCTGCCAGCGCGCAGATAGATAGGGCGGGCGAGCGCAGGGATGGATGTCTGAGCGGTTGAAAGAGTCGGTCTTGAAAACCGAAGTATTGATAGGAATACCGGGGGTTCGAATCCCTCTCCATCCGCGAGGTCATAAGTTCTCTCTTGCCTTATCTATAGATAAGAACGAATCTCCTCGACTCAACAGATATGATGGATGGAATGGGTAGAAGGTTGAGGTTATTGTGTGTTGATTTAGTTAGGACTTTGTCTCCCTTTCGTTATCGTCCGCCCCGGGTGGATGACCTGTGGGAGCTAAGTCGAAGATCTCGGTGTCGTCGTGAGTGGTTGATAAACAACGATTGCAGTTTGATTTAGGGAGTCCCAACCCTGTGAAGCTTAACAGACAAAGAAAACGATAGAGACTTCCGGGTATAGGGTGACGACCTTAATGAATCAAGTATTCAGGTGGCAGAGTTTTTAGCTACATAAGCGCTCAAATTCCTGAATACTTATTGCCCAAAAAATATGATCAACCCCAGGTACATTTATTAGGTTTTGATCTGAGGCTATCCTGGTCTGCAGGACCCAACACAAGTATTCATCCTTTCCAATCTGAAAAAGGTGTTGCCGAAAGCTTACCCTCTTCCACACGGATGCTACAGCCGCTATCACTTTTGCAGGAGGGGAATTACAGAGTTCGCCTCTCGACATCTTGTTTGGTAAGCGGAATTTTGACCCAGGCGCCCTAGTGTTGCCTAACCGTTCGGCCGGAGATGTCGGATGCGAGATCTTTAGCTACTTGTATCAATTTGCCGCAGTGTGCTTAGATACAATGGGCTGGCAGCTGAGGCTTGGCAGGATGGGGGAGTTAATTAAGGTCGAGGGAGCAGGAAATCATGTTTAGGGTATTCCTGCTTTCGGCATCCATCCGGTTGTCGCTGCCAGCCCGCTAGGTAATCACCCCTTAATGATATTATTATCAAAATTACATATCAACTTCGCCAATTCAATTATCGAACCGGTAGTTTGACCCATTCCCGGCACTCTCAAGTCAACTCCACAACTTACCGAACAAAGAAAGCACTATATCTCATTTCAAAAATAAGGTAAAAATTCTTCAACCTAACTCAACACAACTATATTTCGACTGTATATGTATGTTTGTAACGTGCCACAAAACCATCTTAAGATTAGACAGTTATCAATCAGCAAACGCATTGACCACATGCAAAAAATCAAGACGGATCTCCTTCCTTTTATTCGGTGCTTTCCTTTTATAAGTCACTGCTATTCTTCCTTGACCCTTCTTACCTTTGCTAGATTTTGCATTCCCCTCATTACTATTCGGCTCAGTATTATCTTCACCTTTGGAATTGCTTCCACCAGAAGTAGACGACAAGTACCGTAGATGTCATAATTTCGTATATAGCAAATTCAGGTAGTAAGTAATGGAACTGTAGCATGCAAAGGGACTGTACCATGGAAATTGAGAAGAAATCTCCATCAAGTTTTTCCATTTTATGCCATATGAATAAGAGATTCCTTTTAGTTAGAAAGCTCGCGTAGAAGTTTGCTATCAAAGACCTCGGTATTCTTTTCATCCGCGGTTTCCCACTTTTCTGTCTCTGGGTGAATGCCTCTACCAGAGGTTATGTGCCAGCTTGGGAAAGCCTTAAGTTATATCTTAATCTGTCTTGCAAGGTAGATTGGATCATGTCCGCGTTAGAAGTTGCGGAGGAATGAAACGACGATTTCGGTATAGGAAGAGAAAGGGATTGTGCTTTTGACCGTGGCGAGATAGGATAGACTTGGGATTCTTTCTTGGCCCTTGATTGCCAACACTCTGGGGCTGAATTAATTAATGAAACTAATAGGAAGGATTGGGATGATGAACTGGTGAGATTCTTTCTTTCGCTGACTGACCAAGGTA
Organism: Thinopyrum elongatum; assembly: GCA_011799875.1. Classification (NCBI taxonomy): domain Eukaryota; kingdom Viridiplantae; phylum Streptophyta; class Magnoliopsida; order Poales; family Poaceae; genus Thinopyrum; species Thinopyrum elongatum. The sequence continues at coordinate 22,186 of JAAAXO010000476.1, forward strand.
ATTAATTCCTTCCATTGGCCAGGCGGGTAAGCAAGGAGACGACGTTCTCATTAAAAAAATGAAATATGCCATGCCGAATTCAAAAATAACTCCTTAAACTCCGTCGTTTACCGACATCCTCTCGGCTATCATACGTCCTCCGCTTATCTCTCTTAGGCATAGGCATCTCAACACATTCCTCCTTCCGAGTTGCTTGTCCGAACTTGGCTCTTTAGTAAAACGAAGGAGCTGCTAAGCTATTATTAGGTATCAATTTAGGAGCCTTTTGTCATTTCCAACTACATTATTGTGAGCATTCGGAACCCGTTCCTACGCGGTCATCAAATTGGCTGGCTTTGGACCCTCGATCGCAGCAATGAACTCAGCGTCCCACTTAACTTACTTTTGGTACTTTTGAATCTTGTCCCATCCCATAGCATCACAAGTGAATCTACCTATGGATCCATAAAGTTGATCATTACTTTTCAAATTCTTATTTCATGTGTCTGCCATAGCGCTTATCTATCTCCTGGTCTGATCTTTGGAATGTAACCGGACATATTACAAGGCGAAAAAACAGTGATTTCATCGATTCCGGATTGCCCAGTGTCTCCCTTTCCCTCTTTCCTTTCACTTTCCTCGCATAACGAAAGCATGATTTACCCGAGCCAAGTATCTTGTTAGAGTAGTAGATTCCGCGCTTGAGATGATGTGTGTGACCGGGCAGGAGATTCTTTTACTCCAAAGCCGTTGCGCAGGTTTGTGTGTGACAACTATGTCAATCAGTTTTTAAAGACGCCCAGAAACTATGTCTATAGATTCCGACAGAGAGTACAAGTGGTGCCATCGGAGGAAGCTGACAACCTCAGAACAAGAATGGAAAAAGGATTGATTGCTCGACGAAGTAGTACCAACAGGATATATTAATCACTAGGTTACGGTAATATGTGCTTGTCTCCGAAAAGAAGGATAAAATGATAGATTAGCAAAGCAGTCACTCCCAACGGCAGATGAAAACGATACCGACACATCTACTAAATCATCTTAACAACCTTGAAGATACGGGATTATATAATAAACTCATTTAGTTGATAGATCATTATTGGATTCTTTTTATTGTGACCAAGATCCATGAAATAGCTCTCTTTATACTACGTTATAACTAGCGGATACTTCCCATTCTTATGTCTTCTTTCCTTATTACGACTCCTGTGCTTAGATAAAATACGACGTTTGAGTTTGGACATAGCCAATTGCTACTTACGGTGCTAGGCCTTTTCAAGCAATGGAAGGCAGACTTGAATGCCAATCAGACATGGCCAGAAGCTTAGATAATATCACTAGTTTCTCTTGTTTATCACTTAATAAATAGTCTTATTTGTCCCAGGGAGCGAGGAGAGAAGATGACAGGTTGAGTAGAGAAAGGTGGGTCATTGTCCCAACGTAGTAGTATTTTTGTTTTGTTTTCAGCTGATCTATATCAAAATAATAGAATAAATAAAGGCAAAGGATTTGGTTCAGTTGTCAAGTACAGATTTCCTTTACCCAGAGTTGGGAACTCTGAATAGTTGTTTGAATACCGACTGCCTTCCTTGCGCTTCAATTCCTCTTATCCAATCCAACTTCCCCTGGGAGCCAAGAAGAAAAGCAAGTCCTCTAGTTATGGATGCAGGACTCACCTCACTAAACTTAGGAAGAACTAATTCAAGTAGAATTACAAATAGCGAGAAGTGGATGAAAAAGGGATCGAGCCTAGCTCGAAAACAGCTGCTCCTTCCCTCTTTCTTGCTTGCTTTACTCAGTATTCAGTGAAAGATTAGGCTTGGTAATTACAGTTACCAATGGTAAGGATTGGCACGTGAACTTTCCTTTTTATCGAGCTCGAAAAAGCAATGGGTGGGTTGGCTGTGAAAGGAGAGTAGAGTTTTTTAGTTTTGTAAGAAAAGTACTGGGTGAGGCTCCTCACATCCATAACATATTATCTGTACTCTTTTTCAAGCATGCCTCTTTTTAATGACTCTCTTTTTCAACTTAATTGTGGCATTTCATTCTGTTATCGACTAATGGTTGACACTGGAGAAGCATTGAAGGCTCCTTCCATAGATTCCAAAGCCCTGTTTGCTATTATCAGAATATTCTGACTCCCTTGTTGTCTTATTGATCTGACCAACCGCAATAACAACATTGCCATTCGGGGTTACGCGAGTCGGAGTATTAAATAAATGGAATATTCCAGCAGGAGCAACCGAACCATCTTCTCGTTGTCCTTCCATTCTTCTGACCAATAAAATAGCTCTTGGTCATAAGAATCCAGCCGGAGTTTGAAATCGTAGATAAGAATTGAATCGATTTCAGGCACTTCCCTCAAGCCGAAACCGGAACAGGAAACTTGTAACTTCTAGCCGAGAAGGATAAGAGAGGTTTGTCTTGCTTTGTCTTATAGTGATTGTGTGCCAGGGGTCAGCGAAGAGACGGGACGCTATTGTCCCGGACTACTTGGACTAGTCTACTAGGACTCGGGGGAAGAGACTTGTTTGTGATTGGACGAGAGATCAAGTACAATGTTCGGTTCAAACTAGGCAACCTCTTCGTTATAAGACCGAGAATAGTATATGCCCCGTCTCACCACTAGCTAGGGCCACCAGCATTAGGAAACTAAGGAAGAGTCGTATGGCTAAGGAATTCAGGGCTGATAGAGCTCTTGGGAAGAAGTCAGTATCCAGCTTTCTTTCATTGATATCACAATAACAAGCGAGGAAAGGACAGTCTTTCAAGAGAAGATAGGTCTGTTTTTCATTAAGGAATTGCGGCGAGTATTGCTTGTTTCCCAGATTCGGTATCAGGACCTGTCGATAGATGGGATGGACCCACCCGTTTGACTCTTATGAATTGATAGTTAGATACTATTGCTAAAGGAAAGTCAAGATAGTGGTTTGTGTTGCAAAAAGCTAGTTCAAGGTCAGGCTCCGTCAAACAGAGTCGTCAAGAATGAAAAGCTGAAAGAATGATGTGTCAAACAGTGATTGCGCACAGAGGTTAGTTAAGTATAGGAACTATTGTCCCTAACGAGAAGTATGCTGCTGTCCCAATAAAAGGATAGTTGGACGGTATCGATTGAGGGAATAGGGATAGGTGGTTAAACGCGATGCTGCGCCTAACTATATAGAACGGTGATCCATGAAGAGAAGTCGGCCAGCTATTAAGTCAGAGAAGTCATCAACCTATTACTAGTGTCAGTTCTGTTAAGAGAAGTCATCAACCTATTACTAGTGTCAGTTCTCTTCTTCCTCTCTACCAATTGAAAGTAAGTATTGATTTCGCCTAATAGGGACAAAGCAAAGTAGGGTGGTCAAGTACAGTATGCCTGGAGTTCGTAGTGCCCACTAGATATCATTGGCAAGTTATAGAAGTCTTTCTCTCTTCTGAGATATCATTGGTCAGTGCAGCGAGGGGCAACCATCATTTCTATTGCTCTGTAAAGAAAAGATAGGACAAGGGTCTTGCTCCACCCAATGGAGATAAAGCACGGGGATCCGTTAAGGGCGTATTGAATCGATAAGAAGCACTTGAATTCTAGTGGGCCCGGCTACCCAACACTAGCCCCGGATCATTTATGTATTATCAATTGATAGTAGGGGCAGGCAGGGTAAACTCTTTATATCAGTTAAGTAAACTACTGATTGTATTGTGGGCAGGGATCCTACTTCTATAGCGAAGTAAAGAAGTGTGGAATGCGCTATCTCGAAGTAAAGAAGTGTGGCTTGATAGATAAGTTGCACAAACCTTTGAGCTCGATACGATATAGTCGATCGATTAGTTCATAGACGGGAAGCTCCATTCTCCCATTGTTCGGGACTCTCATTGTTCTGTTCAGAAAGTAGTCGGCATCTTCCTTTATTCAATTAGCAAGGCAGTGCTGGTTGATTTCATCATTTCTAGGTATACCCTCTCCCTTTTCTACGAAGGTTTGCTGCTCCGCCTGCACCAGTGAATTATTCTATTCTTCTCCTTTGGTTCAGTCTGTGGGGAAATCAGAATTCACCATTGAATCCTGTGGATCAGCTCCCTTACATAATAATATTTCACTGTATCAGCTACGAGCGGAAAATCTGAAAGACAGAGGATAGAGAGTGAGAGAAAGAGTGTGAGACTTGCGCCGCTCTCCATTTCGAGGGTATTTCGACGATTCTGGGGTGATTGAACTATTTCTTTACCTGTTCAATTTCTAACGAATCAAGATATCCTCTTGTTCCGGTATAAATAGTAGCTATCTGCTCTTCCACTGGGAGAGGATTTGCCTGGGATTGTTTAAGCAATTCCCTTAATCGTCGACCCCTTGCCAATTGATTCTGACTTGTTTTATCGAGAGCAGAGGCGAATTGTGCAAAGGCTTGTCACTCTGCGAATTGAGCTAGTTCCAATTTGGATTTGCCAGCTACTTGTTTCATGGCTTTAATTTGAGCCGCGGATCCTACTCTGGAAACAGAAATACCCACATTAATAGCGGGTTGAATTCCGGCATGGAATAGATCCGCAGATAAGAAGATTTGTCCATCTGTAATGGAGATTACATTAGTAGGAATATAGGCGGAAACGTCTCCAGATTGAGTCTCAACTATTGGTAAAGCGGTCATACTTCCTTCGCCTAAAAGAGAATTTAATTTAGCGGCTCTTTCTAAAAGGCGTGAATGCCAATAAAAAACATCCCCTGGATAAGCCTCACGGCCGGGAGGTCTTCTTAATAGAAGGGACATTTGGCGATAAGCTTGTGCCTGTTTGGAGAGATCATCATAAATTATTAAAGTATGCCGTTCGCGGTACATAAAATACTCAGCCAGGGCTGCTCCCGTATAAGGAGCGAGGTATTGTAATGTAGCAGGTGAATCCGCCATTTCAGCTACTATAATAGTGTATTCCATGGCCCCCTCCTCATGGAAAGTAGTTATACTTGAGCTACGGAGGATGCTCTTTGACCGATAGCTACATAACACATATTACACCTTGCCCTTTTTTCTTGAGAATGTTATCTGTGGCTACTGCTGTTTTGCCAGTCTGTCTGTCCCTCAATTATGAACTCTCGTGCCGCGCCTATAGGGATCATTCGAATCGATAGCAATAATGCCTGTTTGAAGGTTCGTTAGTGACGCCTGGAAATTCTAAACTTGGAGCAGGATATTCATAAGCCGAGAGTTCGGAGTACAATTTCGCATCTCCCATCAATGGTTAGCCAGAGCATTTATACACGACCCAATTATATACGCCTCACGGGTATCTAGCCAATTCTTCCTGTTTGCTTTTACAAAACTTCCCTCTTGATGCTAAACCATAGCTCTAACGAGTCATAAATTCCCACAATTTCTAAGAAACGATATGCTTTTTTGTCACCGTGCACTGTGAAAGCTTCTCTCAATCCCTCCCAGTCCTTTCTTCCTGGGCCAGGCTTACCTGGTTGACGCCCACATTCATTCATGTTCTTCTGTTGTGAATCGAACCACGAGCTAGGGCATTGGAATTTCAGAGTTCCCATGCGTAACTAAAGAGGATTTTCAGTCCTCTGCTCTACAGCCAGAACCTAGAAGGACCTTCACACCCGTGTTGACAACCATGCGAGACTGGAAAACACTGCTTGTCAAGAGCACAGACCCCAGTAGAGAATACTTTTTTGAGTATGTTGTAGGTCCGGTCATCCGATTTGTGCTTGGGAGAGAAGAAAGGAAAAGAGAAAATAAAGAGAAAGATGGGACGTAGATTGACAGTATCCGAATCAAATAAGAAAAAAACGTAGTACTATGTCAAATCAAATCCCGATTGTGTGGGTGTGAAGTGGAAAAATCCCTTCTGTGGCTGGCACGGGCATAGGACTGGAAAATCTCTTTTCTTTCGCACTTGGGCCTTTGTGGACTCGAAATCCCAAACGGAGAGTGGTTTCGAATCCACCTCAGAACCGAACAATGTAAAAAGGCGTCGACGGGGCAAGCCGAGGAGCTAGGAAGGATGAAGAAAGCTTGACGTTTTTTTCAATGAACTACTCGAACTTTTTGTCGAAAAAGCGGAAATAGCTCATTATTCGGAGAGGGTTTAGCTTCATCGGCTTTAGTTGTGCACGGTCACCAAGGAAAGGTTTCTTTTCCCGTCTAACAATTGAAACCGTTCTAGCCTTGATACTTCTGCGATATCGTCAAATCATCCAACGGGAGACATGGAAACCATTTCGGTGCGGTAATGGCCTCAGTAGTTTTCTATGGAACCAATACCACTATGGTCATCTATTGATTGACCGTGCGCTTCCTAGACTTCCTGGAACCATCCATTTGATCCCCACGTTCGTGACAAAAAATAAGCACCACTTTTAAACAAAAGTTTCAAAATCCCAATGCGAACCAAGCAGTAAGAAAAATTCATCTGTAATTATTAGTCGAAAACCAAAGTGGAACGGAAGAGACGGAGGTCAGTTACAATTAAAAAATTGTTGAGGAATAAGTTTGAAAGAAAACACATTCCCTGTGTCATAAATATCGTATATAGAGATTTTATGCTATCGATGCTGTTGATTCAATTATGAAGTACGCGTACCGGACTTGACACCCCCTAGGTTACGCAGAAGG
>JAAAXO010000477.1:0-28634 GCA_011799875.1 Thinopyrum elongatum
CTAGGTTTAAAAACTTTAACCACCTTTTCTTTATTCTACCACAGGTTGCGCTAACCATCTAATTTATTGTCTACTGCGTCTTCTGATTCAAATAGTTTAACACTCCTTGTTTGTCAGAGCCCTCACTGAAATCTAATACAATTCCACGTTGTCATGGCATACTAGAAACAGTTGAACTTCAGTAAGAAATTCTCATCGCCAAAAAATGGTTATAGCTTTACAACGTTAGTTGTTGCCATACGAGAATAATATGTTTTTGAGACATAGTCGAATATTGCAAAATGGCATCGGGTCTCCTTTTTTTTTACAAAATTGATACTCACATTTTAAACAGTGTAAGATCAATTCGCTAAAATAAATTCAACAACGTACATATATTTTTCAAAAAAATCATAGTCAAAATAGGCTAATTTCTCTATAATTTAGATACATAGATCATATTGTTCAGAAGTTTCACATTCTCGTCGAAAATAAAAACTCTAATACACATATGAGTGATCTATGTTCTGGATTTGTAGGTATAACTATATATTTGATTTTGTTTTCTCTATTTTTTTTTCTCCTTTTTTTTAGAAATGATATCGTCATCTGCAGCTTAGACAGCACCAAAAATCTTGAAGCCTGCATTTTTTTTTCATAGCACTAAATATTCCTCGACTTTAGAAAAGGACCATCGTACTACAGTTGATAACCGTACATGCATACGCCTCCTTACCAGTACATTCCAACGAATTGATAGCCACCAAAAATTCAGTCTGAGCATAGGGCTGAGCAAAGGTGAATCCCAGTATCGTACAGCCTCACAGCCTTGTCGGTCACGACGTGAATATTATTTGATGTTGTACTAGCATATATTTACATTGCGTGTTTTTTTGGGTACTCGTATTGCTTTAATGCACGAACTCTCCTGCAAGAATATTATCGACGATATTAATCTAAACGTAGATATACTTACAACTTTTTTTTTATTATGTGCCCTAGCAAACTTTTCAATGCTCTATTGTAGTTAATTGTCAGGTAAGCAGAGGATCTAGGTCTCCTGGAGCACTGGAGTAGCATGTTCGTGGCCTTGATAACCAGACCATGATGGCACGTTTGCCCTAGCCAGCCGTGCACAAGACGTGATGTATGAGAGCACTTGCGACGAGTGCCGTTCAACCGCCTGAGCAGTCACAAATAATGCATAAATTATTTGCCGCTCCTGGCCCATTTAGTTTAACTGCACCACTGTGAACATACTATCAAGTTCTGATTATTCTTCACACTACCTCCCTATAGCTCCATTGAAAGCAGCTGTACTTCCCCATTCTTGTTGGAAGAGTCAACAATTTTTTATATTGATCGCTATTTATACAATAATACTACTAACATTTATACCCCACTCAGAATAAGTAAGCATTATCTACTTCATAATAAAATGATGTTTCGATCTATACCTATTATGGTTTTAACAAACATTGATATATTTTCTGCACACACTCGGTCAAACTTTGTAGCAGTCAGCTTGAACCCTCCAAAAGTTGGAAGTTATCACTCTTTAAAGCGACGGAGGGAAGTATTAGCTTTGTACAAGTCAAACTTATTATAAAACTTGATCTAGTTTTATACCAACATTATTAACTACTCACAATACCAAACAATAAGCCATTAAAAGCACTCGTTCAATGATGATTAATCATACCATATACTCCTATCGTCTTATATTATCCGACCACTGTTGCATATAATAAAAGTTGCCAAGACTCTAATTATTCAATTTTATTATTCCATACCACTAATTGTGTCTCACCTCACTCACCCTTTAGCCAGTTAAACATGGTACTATTACTAAAAAAAATCATCGTCCGTGAGATGCTTCGCCTAAAATCTGCCATTAAGATATCTCAAAATATGACATGTCGTTACCAGTTATGATGCTTCTCTCTCAAAAATACCAATTCATACGTCGATCAATTGCCAGGCTCAAACCCGTTGACCATGATTACTATAACAACTACCCCTCAGACCCACTGTCAACTCTCTCTATCTCCAAATGATTAACTAGGTGGCCGAGGCCCACTTGTCAGTGAGCTAATCAAGTGGAATAATTTAATGCAAAATCAAATGTTAGTGGGTGTAAGCAAGTGGCGGCCACCACACTTTATTTTTTTAAACAAGCCAAAAAATAAAGACGTTGCCATTTTCACTTGATAAGAAGGTGTGAGTATTTGCCCAGTAAAATTGCAGGAAACCCGCCACGAAAACGATTACGAACCCAACGACACATGACATTGGCCACCACTGGCGTAACCTAGACGCCCCGACATGGACACAGACCTAAAAGCATACGAAAAGACACACGTCCCCGCTGTGAGCCCGAAAGCAATCATCGTCATCACCGATTGCCACCCCGATACGGGACGACCTACCGACTTTCACCATAGAGCTTCCATCATCGAAACCACACCCGCTTAACAAACTGGCACAGTAATCCACGCTGCACATGAGGCCAACAGGATGACCACAGCCAAAATCTCGAACATGCCTCTCGACTTTCTGATAGGATGAGCATCGCAAGAGAATATGCAGTGACTCCGCGCCGACCGTGCACCCTCCGCAATCGACCACCGGTTGTGCCCCTAGTCATCGTCACCACCCCTGCTCGCGCCCTCCACCAGTAAGCTCCGACTTAAAGCAACCAAGCCCAACCTGCTCGGAAGAGCACCCTCGGACACGTCGAGAATGAACCGACTATCGCAAGATTCCAAGACATGCCGCACCCAGAGTTCCTACTCAACGCCAACATCGTTGCACAAAACGCAACCAGCGCCCCGCTCAGGAACACCCCACGTATCCATAGATGCTCGCCATCCATCCGGTCCTCCTAGTCGACTAACCGCCGTCTCCGGACACAATTGGCCCCCAAGAGGAAATACGACACGAAGGACGCCTCCATCGTCAATCAGCCCAAGATCTGATGGTATTCCCTCTACTGGAGCCAAAGAACGTTGAGGGACGGCGGTAGCACTACCTCCACCACGACACTTTGCAGGAAAGGCCTTGAACGGCACCCGCGAGGCGCGCACCGTCGTCGGCTCTGAGGTTGACAGACCTAGAACAAGAGAGTTCTCTCCTGGACATGTGTAGCGACCACTACGCCACCAAACGCCGCCACCCACCAGATCACCATACCTGCGAGCAGCCCCCGATCCGACCACACTCTGGACAGAGGGATGTGCACGATCCCCCAGTAGCCCGGCACGCATCTCACCCCCTGGCCCATAGCTTGCCGAGTCACCACCCGCAACCACTACCACCACAAGAATACATCAACCGCAACAACCAGATACACCACTGGCTAGATCCATATTAGAGCAGCTCCAGCCGATCTCCCAACAGCAAACTAGAGTAGCCCCCCACCGCAACAACACCCTCGACGCCTCCACGAGACGCTCCTCGCCTCCTGCGTGCCAGCTGCCGCCGCGCCCAACAACCATTCAATCTGCCGCCCCCGCGCACATCCTATGGCACACCCACGGTGCAGACCGTCTCAAATACAACGCAGTCGCCACGACCCAGCGTCTACGTCTGGTGAGCTTGGACGGACTGGCGAATGCCAACACTAGCCCCCCAAGCGCCAACACCCTCTACCGCGCAAGCCGCCGACAAGCGCACGAAATGCAGCTGAATCGGCCTCTACGCAGTCTCGATGCCCCCCCGGCCGCGATTGCCCCCTGACTCCGTGAAGACTGGAACGAAAGTCACCTCATCACCCGCGCCGGACCTCCCATTCCGCGGCCGCTCTTCGCCCATGAGTCCACTGGTTGACAGCCGAGAGGAGAGCGGTCGGAATTTAGATGGAGAGGCGCGAGATTGGGCTAGGAGGTTGTAAGTCGCCGCCCATAGTCGCCCCCAGGGATGACCGAAGAACCGAACGCTTTTGGAGAGACACCGCAACTTTTCCATTTGAACCCACACTCTAAATTGTAAGTGAGTCGCCAGGGAGCATGATCTGATACACGTTGCGCCCTAAGGTATTTTGGTCATTATACAGCCATAGTCAATATGATTTGAGGCACTAACATAATGATGCTACCGAGCGCATTTCTTGGATGCGCCTAAACGAAAGTTGCGAATGGCGCATTTTTGGAAATTAAATTCATAGCTCGGCAAACTGAGTTATGCAGGGACCATAAACCAATGCCATACAAGATGATAATAAAAAACTATTATTTAAGCAGAGGGACGAGATATTTGGATGTGCCTAGCCAGTTTGGATTATATTTTATAAACTAATGAGTCAATTTATAAGTTTGACTTAGTCAAACAATATGAGGGGTTGCCAGAATCGGAAACGAATCGACGTAGTAGTAAAAAAAATGATTACACGACAGGTAGTCATAATGATGTATGTTGGTGCGACAGTTGTCCGCAATCCAGTGAACTGCCGAAGGCACCGACACCTAACCACAGCCAGCAAATACCACCTATATTCTATGGACAGGACGCAACTTCAAAATTTATCCGTATTTCTAAATAACATCTTGTGAAGGATTTTTTTTTAGAGAGCTAGAGGAAATATCTTCACTAGACAAATGGAGCATATATCATCGATCATTAGACTTCAGTATATTAAGGACGCCATCCACTTAGCGACGCCCCGGCTAGTGGTAGTACTCCACAGTAGCATGTATACGTCCGCTTCCAACTTATAAAGCGGGGAGGAAATACAGATTTTTTGTAGATACAAGGCCTAATCATTTATAAAAGAAACAGGCAGAGTAGGACTGAGCCATAACAAACTCATAAGTATAAGTCTTTCCCCCCTAAAAAAATAACTCATAAAATACAGTATATATATCTGGTACCCGAAAATCCTCTTGCCATTCATTTTACCTAGATAAGCATCACAAACACGCATCATCAAGCGAGCCACAAGTAGGAGTCAAAATTAATAATTATAAAGTGTACACAAAAAACGAGTAAGTCTAATCCTTGATGAAGAAATATCCCCATCACTGCAAACATTCTCTCTGGCAATTTTTGCTTTTTGTATACATAATAACTCACCATCCCGACAGAACTATGGAGGAGACACTGATGAATTCTACCTCGAACGAAATGTGCCCTTACCAAGTTTGTTTTTAGAAGATTTTCGTATAGTTCAAGCGCTCATATAGTATATGTCACTCTGCAAACACTTCTTACAGGAAAACAAGAGCAAACCGTTAATAAGCACCGCCTTCAAGGCTCGGTGATTTTTCTGCACCTAGCTGCCACACACTTAACAGTTTACAAGCCAAATCAAAACTATTGAGTATATCACCGGGAAGCCTACAAACCATAGGAGCTGAAAATCAGCCACGGTGACAAAGTAATGTAGCATAAGGAAATATTAAATATCATTACCAAAATGTTTAAGCGGCGACTTACTTTATGCCTACAGGGAAACTGGCACTTAATTACATTCTAACCCGCTCTGTTCCATCTCTTTTTTTTTTGCAAATTACAATTCTGCTGATTAAGAAAGAGAGTTGAATTTGCGTGAATTCGGGGATGTGACAGAAGCGAAAAACAAAGAGTTTGAGTCATTTAACTCAGGACGTGTATGAGCACAACCCTGAACGTGCCAAGGAAAGAAAATCACAGCAAGTGAGCCAGCCAACTACCCTTCAGGTTTCCTTTGACTGTCAGCTATGTATCTGCTTCCCTTCCAGAAAAAACTACTATTCTCTCTCTTACATCAAGTATCTTCACAATACCAGCCATGGATCACCAAACTAAGTTTGCCTGTGCAGAAGATTGTTGTGTCGCTCCCCTCGGCGGATGAGATCTTGAGAATATCCTGCCAGAGCTTCTGAAGAAAAGCAAAATGATTTCTTTCTTGCCGATCGAATCTTGATCCCAAGGGTGGGCTGGAAATTCCTGAATTGGAGGCTAATAACATCCTGATCTGGCCAGGAGGTTGGAGATCAGGCTCTCAGATGCATGAGAAGGAAAGAAGGAGAGAGTGCAGGAGGAGAGTACGATATCAAGCTTAAAGAAGGAGAACCAGGATATTAGGAGCATGTTGGAATTGCTGTAACTGAGAAGGAGGCAGTGGATATATAGCCTTCTGTGGTTGAAGGGCGACGGCGATCAGAAGAATTTCAATCCGCAGATTGCTGAGAAGGGGTTGCAGAAGGTTGGCTTTGGCTTCATCATGGAGGTGATAAGTGGAAGAAACAGAAGGAGATGAATGAGTAGCTCCCAGTGCCAGTGCAGCATCGAATAGAAGAGAAAGTAAACAGAGGTTGACAGTCTTGTAAGTATTTCTACATCACTCCTCGGTAGTTCCAATGGTTTGTTGTTTAGATAATAGCCCAACACCCACTACAAAATACCAGTACATAGTTGTTATTTGTGAAGTAATTGTCATTTAATCCCTTTTTTATGATCATGCACGCAATGCAGCTAGAAACTATTGATCTTGTATGTTAGAAGTTGTCCACCGAAATCATCTGCACTGGAAAACTGTCAGCTAATAAACTACTTCAAGCTGTTTCCTTTCAGGCTTCAATAGTTGGTCGACACTGAAAAACCTGCCATCAATGAGATCAATGACCCGCAGGCCTTAGACGAGTCCAGGTAAACGATTAAGTCGCCGACCAAAGATGTCCTACCATTTTTTTTTATGGACCCATAAAGGGCATTCCTTAATCTATGCTAACTGATAACATCAAACTGCTCCAACAGGTCAGATTGTGATCATTTGCAACTCTCGCTGCTCAACGGCTCAGAAGATAATCAAACATGAGTCCGCCATACAGGATCTAAGAGAACCGGGAATTCTCCTACTTCAAAGTGATACAATATCTATTATTTATTAGTAGATTCTTTTATTTTCTAGCCTGTAATTGAAAAGGATCTGAAGTCTCTTTTCTCATACCTAAGGTGGAAGAGCTCAATGTCGGGGTAAAGGAAGTAAGAACAGGAAGCTGCAAGCTATGGAAAGAGCTGTTCGTTGAAAGAGCTGGAAAAGCTGCCATTAAGAACTGAACCAGGAGGTAACCCAAGAGGAATAAGTTTGACCTAAGCTTCATAAAATGACCTCTTGAGGTCAAGAAATGCGCTTCTCACGACTGATAATGACAATTGAGCATAACGTCATTCGAGAATTGGTAATGATATATAATGCTCCTCCAAAGAATTAGAACAAAATTGAAAGATACTAAGCATGTTCAAATTTTTTTAATTCAAAAATCGCAAGTTTGAAATCCTTGAGTTTCACCTTGGCAGTAAATGCATTAGGAAACATCTCCTCATTTAAGTCATTCATGAGAGGAGCTGTACATGTTTCTAACGAGCTACCTTTTCAGATGACCTGCTCAGAAAAGAACTGCGAAGATTAAAAGTCAGATTTAGATGCTACAAACAGCAAGAATCCAGCTAAAAGAGAAACTAGCCGCCAGTGCAATGGCAGCGCAAGCTGCTGCAGATGCATGCCTTAAGCTTGCTGACAGTAGATCTGCCTGGGTTTCACAGAGAATAGAAGAGTTGACAAGGCATGAGCAAGAAGATACACACATGCAAGAAAAGGGAGAGACAGTCCCAAGAAAATAAGATACGCCTGCTGGCCTGGCAGCGACTTAAGAGTCATATCAGCATCCTCTCGTGCTAGGCTGGTTTGTTGATCAGAACGGAAGATTGTTACCAGCAAGCACTACTTCAAATAGGATCTGACTAAGTTCTCCACATTTCCCCATACTAGACATATCCCTCCATGTTACCTACCCTATTTTTCTCTATTAGCATAACACCTAAGATTTTTGCAATAAATTCATATGGTCTTCTCACTATCACTGAATCTAGTTTGTCTGGCTACTGCCATCTGGAGAAGTCATTCAATAGGAGCTTTTTTGAGTGTGCATTAGGAACAGTGCAAAGAAACCAGCATGTTGGCACCTTAACGAATGGACAAGAAATATAACATCATGGTATACTTAACAAAAGTATGTACTCGGAACTTTTGATACTAACAGGATTGGTGTTGCGCACGCAGCAGCATGGGCTCATCGTGAACTTGAAGCCTGACACTCATTCATTATGTCAAAACTTTGAAACCATTCAGAAACCTGCATTGCTAGCCTTAAGAGGGCCATCTGCTAATGTACTCGTAGGGTTCTCTAAGCATCCTCTGCACCCCAGCCCCCTACTGCATCAAGATGTTCGGAAACTACTAACCTGTAGGAGGTGTCCACTTCGAAGGAACCATTCATCCTTCACTTCCACATGGATCCCCTTTAGGAAATGAGATATGGTAGCGGATAAACAATTTTAAGAAACACCTCAAAACTATGTTCCTTAAACAGTCATAACAACGAAGGATTAACTGAATGACTTGATGCACCTTTAAACTTTGTTCATGAGAAACAAGGGTTTATTTCTTCCCCTATACAATAAGGCCACATCTAAACAATTTTGTCAATAGAAATAAAATTCTAGGTATATAAAGTAAAGCAAGTCTGACATGATGTTGGAATGAATGGGCAGAAATTTCTGGAATCAAATGGAAAATCAGGCTCTATTCAACTTCAGACGGACAACACTGGAACTGCTCATTGAGTTTGCCAATAAGCTTAAGAATATCCAGCCCCAGCTATGCCCTTCATTTAACAAATACCCTGTAGGTGTAAGCTGGTAAAGAATCGCTAGGGGTTTGTAAAAATCTGACTAGAACATCAAGCCATGTGAATGAATATCCAGATGGTTCCATGCATACAACCTGTCACTTGGTCTTCTTCCCTAATGGCAATGAAGTAACTGAAGGCATTCCCTCCTTCTTGCTAACAAGCACTGGTCTACCTTGAGGCTCACGCGCTATCCATCACTCCTCGCTCATTCAACCTCCTGGTATTGATTTTTCTCTCCTTCCTCCGCTGACTTCCTTCCTTCTGCGCATTCACCTTCCCGAGCACCTCCTCTCCACTGGATCGTGGGAGCTGGCCCGCTTCGCGTTTGGCACCCCTCTAGCACGCACAAGGCCAAGCTACAACCAAATTGGCAAGTCTCATAAACCAATTACCCTTATAATGCTACCAGAAGGATAGAAAAATGTTGTATACCCTGAAGTCTGACCCTCAAAATCCTTATCATCCAGTTTCATCCGGCTCCAGCGCACTCATCTTGTCCACGCCATGTGTGGGCCTGAAATTATTACATATGAAATGGTTTAGACGTTTAGTATGACACAATCCTATCAAGCACTCCAAAATACACTAACGAAAACTATCTAGCATCGCGGCCATGGCCGCGGAAGTCTTCTCCCAGCATCGGTTGCTCTCGGAGACATAGCGTGCTCAGTGTACAATATGCATACCAGGACGTGACTAATCGTAGCGCAGAGATTTGCATCGAACACATCATAGCCAAGAGGAAGCATGAACAGAGAAGGGTAACAGAGGAGGAGGAGGAACCGAGGGGTCGGGGGATGCGGAGCTCACCAGTTTGAGGGCAATTGTTGAGCGTGACCACCTTCCGGAGCGGGGCCTCCTCTCCCGGCGGCGGATTCTCTCTTCCCCACGGCTGCTCGCTGCCATCGCCGGCTCAGGAGATAAGCTGTCACGAGCGCGCCGAAAGAGGGCTCGGGTCGGGACTAACAGCCGGGATAGGCGGCGCGTGGTGCGGGCGGCGAGGCGCTCAAGCGCCGGGAGAAGAGGCGGCGGCGGCGAGCCGGCGACAAGATTTTTGGGCGCGGATGCTGCGAATTCGGCCTCCCACGACGACCGAGACTCTCTATTCCCCCGCGTTGGCCGAGTAGGAGGGCTAAACCGCACCCCCAGCGTCAGTGGGCCCGCGACCCACATTCGGATTTTATTATTATTTTATATACATTTAAAAGGCCCCTAAAATACGTTTAATAACAAAGATAAAAAATTTAAACATTTCAAAAATAATGAAACAGACACTCCCTCCGCTCCGATTCAAAATAGTGTCATAATTTTGAACTAAGTTTAGTTAAATCCTAGTTCAAAACGGCGACACTTATTATAGATTGGAGGGAGTATCACACAAACTAAAATGTTTACGCTCGTGGCTTGTATAAATCTGTAGGTATTTAAAAAAAAATAGTGTAAAATGCGCATCACGTACCTGCAGTATGTGCTCGATATAAAAGTCCATAGTGCATGTGAAAGTGTTCGTCATGTATTGCAAAAAATTGTTCCTTACAGTATGCAGTTCTTATTATGTATTAAAAAAATGTCCATCACTATTGAAAAAAGATTCATATATTTGGAAAAAAAAGATCACTATATCATGGACAATTGTGCCTCCATGTATAAAAAAACTGTGTTCATCATGCATTAAAAAAGTGTTCATTACATGTATATACAAATTCTTATTATGTGTTTAAAAAAATGTCCAGTTTTCACGTTCTTGCGTTTGTCTTGTGTGGTTTTTGTTATTTTCTTTTCATTTTCTATTTTTGTTCTCTTTTTTATTTACATTTTGTGTTTTGCTTTCTGTGTGCAACCTAATTTAATAGTAACCATACACGCTTTTAATAAATGTTGGGGCGGGGAGGGGGATCCCTTGGTCTAAAAAAGTAGTACACAAACATATTTTTGTACGATATTTCTAATTTGTCAAACTTTTGCATATACATTAAATATATAAAGTGCTATCCAATGCAGATGCGCATGTTGAGCCCGCCAAGCCCTGCCTCTAGGATTGCCTTGAAATCCATTACATGTTTATTCATAGAAAATAATTTAATACAGAGTGAGCTCCCAATTGAAAAAGCTTGCTCATATACGTTATAATTATATGTGCTCAAGTTATTTATTTGTAAAATTATTTCATAAGGTCCAGTTAGTTGTATTCTGAACCCGTGCACATACATGATCATGTACACATATCTAGGTGGATGAAATCTAATCCGGTTATGTATATTTTTTTTTGAAAGGAGGACAACCCTGGTCTTTGTATCAAGCAATGCACATAGCCATATATTATTAAGATGCAAAATCCAGCCGAACACAACGGCCCAAAAATAAAGCGCAAAGAAACCCAAGGCGCATGCCTCGTGACAGTAACTCCACCAGATAGCACTAACCCTATAATACAAGACAAAATTACAAAAAAATACACAACTCCCAGGCTACGCCTTCAAGAAGAAATCACCACACTTGCGCCGATGTAGAGTCCAACCAAGTTGAGCTCCAAATGTCATCCCCAAGCCAAGATTCAATCCACCACCTTTGAAGGACATGACGCAGGCGCGTGTCGACATAGCTTGATCATTTTATTGAAATTAAATCTATATCTGAAATGATGGATTTTCTTTTCAAGAATGGTCATTGCTATTTTTTAAAACTTTTATATTTTTCATTTTGTAAGTTGTTTGAGTTTTTTTAAGTTTCTATAGGTATATATTTATTTTTACCCGTTGCAACACACTAGCTTTTGAGGATGTAGATCTGATCATTTTTTGTTTGCGAGAAACTTCCAATCTATTCATCTTCAATCATGGCAGTACAAAGAACAACAGAGGTAATAAAAATTACAACCATGTCCGTGGACCACCTAGCGACGACTACACAGCACTGGGGCGAGCCGAAGACGTGCCGCCGTCATTGCCCTCCCTCACCGGAGCCGGGCAAACCTTATTGTAGTAGACAGTCGGGAGTCGTCGTGCTAAGGCCCCATAGACCGGCGCACCAGAGTAGCAACCATCGCAATGAAGAAACTCGTAGATCGGAAGGATCAAACCTGTAAACACCCGAACCAAGATGAACGAACCAGATGTAGACAGATCCACCAGAAACCAGCATCGACCGAATCCTGAGATCCGACGGAGACACACCTGCCACGCCCTCCGACGATGTGATGCATTTTTTTGTTGTCAGTAATCACTATCAGTGTGTTTTGGTTCGGGGGAATTAGAGATGGGGAATGGAGTTGAGGGGTGAGGATATTAAAATCCACGTTTGATTAGAGGGAATGGGAATTTAAGTGGGAAGGGGAATGGAGTTGAGGAAGCCAATTCCCACCGATTTCTTCCAGGGGGTACCCTTTAATTCGTGAGCAAGTTTAATCTCACGCCAATTCCCATCATATGCCAACAAGGGAATGGAGTAAAAATCTACTTCCCATGCCAATCCCTCCATAAACATCCTTGTGCAAACTCCCATTCCCCTGCCCGAGTGTTTACCAAACAGGCTGTATATTGAGTTGGCTCTTGACATACCTCGATTTTGCGATAGGGTTGGCATTGTGAGTTGGATGTAACATTAGCGGTGATGGGGAGCATGTATCCGAGAGATGAAGGGTTGGAGAGGAACAAGTAGAGTGATTTCAAGGTAATTTTTTTTTGACAATGCTGCCTTATATGTATAAAGATCTTATTGGTATTTTAAACATTAGGTTTGACATCAATGGTGTGGAATCAATGCAATATTTATTCCCGTTGCAATACATGGGCAATTACTAAATGTGATGATTTTTGCACGGCATTTTTAATATATGTTGAAGAATTTGGTGCCAACAGATTTTTCGGCAGCTAACATTGTGCACATTTTGCATGGTTGAATTTTGATTGCGATTGAAAACCAAAGATTAGGACTGTAAACCGAGAGTCAGGGTTAGAAGTTGAATGGTTCAGATGAAAGAATTGATTTTGGGTCTTAAATCACATCTTGATGATTTTTTTCTCCGTTGCAACACACGGACCTTTTTGCTAGTTGGAAGAAAATGCTAGAAGAAAAGAAATGTAATGCTGATGAGTATTGACATCGGACTTGAGAATCTCACTGCGCGTGACCCCACAACGAAAAAGGATACATACAAACCATAAAAACTAGATGATACCCCGCGCGTTGCTGCGGGAATTGGTTGCGACATCTGTTAGTGAGATTTGTTTGTATGGAAGATGAATATTTAATATATATGAGAAACTAAAAGGGAATATATGTATAAACAATATAAGTAGCATAAGAGAATGCTGGTTACATGTTTGTGGTGGGCTTCTTGGCCCCTTTTAGGAAATCAAACCGAGTGATGTCTTAGCATGTAACCAGTGAGGGTGAATAGAAGAGCATCTCGCATGCCTGCAGTTTTGTATGGTAAAATTCCACTTAGTTTTGTTCACAACCATTGTTCCCTGAAGACTTTGTATTGGAGGTAGCATTGTCCATGCAATTAATGGCTAAGAATCGAAAGATGAGAAAGTTTATCAGCAATACTCTTAAGAAAAGGAAAATAAGTTCAGAGATAAATGCCCAACCTGTAGTAAACATTAGTATACCAAAAACATGTGTTAAGATACAAAATATGTGCACAATTACATAGGTAAAAGAGGTGCAAGCAAAATATGCATGTTTGTTACCTGTTTTTTGGAATGAGACAAATTGTCTGTAGTATGTCACACCGCAGGTGCTTTGATTAACACTGGTGGTTAAGTTAAGTGCTCCTTGAAAGTGGTTGAAGTGTTGCATGATAATCATTAGATGGATTGAAGAGTAGATACAGATCTCCGTCCGTCAGACGTGAATGCTGTCGGCCATCGTTGTTGTGCAAGGTCATATTAATTTGGGAATGATAGAAAAGAATGCTAGACGGCATACTGCAAGCATACACGAATAAACCAAGTTATTTCAAATTGTAGCATAGAGATAATAAAGTAATTCTGGCATCTATTTCAATGTTATGTAATCATTCAGTTCACTTTTCTGTTTGACTTTTTTGCAGCTACCAACCCTTTTCTGTTCATACGAATTTGAAGTTCATATTCTGTTTATAGAACTTGACACTCTGCAAGTCTTCAATTCCCTTTTCATTTGGATGCAACTGTACCTTATTATAGTTTTAAGAATTAGATGTTGTCATCGCTATATGAATTCTGACATATACTCTTAACTTGTCCGAAGTGCGCCATTATAATTCATTATTATGACATTCATATTTAAGCCACTCACTTATCATGCCATCCTCCAACGGTGAGCCTTTGACTATATGCTAATGAAAATATAGCCAAATAGAT
Organism: Thinopyrum elongatum; assembly: GCA_011799875.1. Lineage (NCBI taxonomy): Eukaryota > Viridiplantae > Streptophyta > Magnoliopsida > Poales > Poaceae > Thinopyrum > Thinopyrum elongatum. The sequence goes on from JAAAXO010000477.1 coordinate 14,000, forward strand.
TTACATGGACAATGTATATGGAAATTAAATTCATGCATGAAAGTCAACAGGCAAACCTCAAAGTGACTGAAATTTGCAGTCATAAAGATTAGTCAGATTCAATAGAGAAATTTTTCGTCAATCATTCCATGCGAGATACTGATTCAGGATACAAAGTTGTCGGCCGTCAGTGTTGTTGGTCATACGATTTTGGTAAAATATTCCACTGTATACCTGCAAGGATGAACGAACCAACTATGTTATTCCTGAATATTTAGATTATAGTATAGAAATCTAGAATAGGGTATCTCATCATACAGTCATATTTGTAATCTCAGATAGAATTAAAATCTATGGGGTAGAATTGCTAGTGATCAGAAGATTGAAAGAAATCAAAGGGCCAAGTATATGGGAGAATTTAGTGACTGTTTGACAGCTCAAACGCTAGATGACAAATCAGTTTCTTACCTCCGTGGGGTAGATGAAGTAATAGGTGGCATCCGCCCGCTGTTAAATCAAATGATGAAAGTGCACAGGGCCATTCAAACCGTAATGGAAGGAGATGCCTCTGGATGCTGAATGATAGATTAGAACTAATATATGCCATCTTGATTACTAGTTGTGTGCAGCACATCATGCCTCTGCATGGTGTCGGAGGCGTTCGGTGGCCTGGGGTCGCGGCAAGGTTGCGGCAATGGCGGAGGAGCATCGATTCCGATGTGCGTGTTGGCGGCTGTGCGGCCGACTTAGCCGGCGCGACCGGCCGGCCGGGGGAGATAGGCGACTCTGTGTGGACGCACGAAGAGGTTATGGCCGGCATGGCGACACGAACGGCCCAGTGAAGAAGCGATCCAGCTTTTGGTTTATCGGATGGGTCATGGGAGATAAGACCATGCGTCGCTCCTCTTATTTCTCTCGTCAGTTACGGAATAGGAAGAGGAACAGATGTATGTTACAAAGAAATTAAACCGCATGATTTGTTAAAATAAAAACTAAAAGAATTGTTGATGTGGCTGAGCTGTGGGGAAGAGGCGCTGGTCAGGGAGAGAGATAGTTGTGAACTTGTGATTGGCTGGTATCTGATGACATGGCATGCTGAGTTGGACCATTTGCATGTTAAAAGAATACCTTGTAGTGGGGAGCAACTTCTTAAGAATATAAGATATATAGATACCAAACTAAAACTTCTTCTAAACTGGAGTAGAACTAAACTCGAGCACAAGTTCATCCACAAACACACCCGGCTTCACCCACCCCACGAAAGGGAAGGAGGCTACCTTTGTAGCACCCGACAATAATACGACCCATAGGCATCTCCATCACGTCCGTCCTAGTCTCCTTTCTTGGATCATACACCCGCACGACGCTGTGCTCTGTCCCTGGTACAAAGAGCACGATCCTCCCGTCCTTGAGCTCCATCAATGGTTGCCAGAGTTTCCCCTTTACGGTTACGGTCGAGAACTGAGTCGAGACGCAGAATGGCCCCCTCGACCACTCTACCCCATCCCCCGTGTCCGTCAGGGAGAGGGAGTACATGTCGACGGTTCTGAGTTGGTAGTTGTGATGGACCATGACGAGGCGGCCATTCAGCTCGGCCAGGCTGAAAACGCAGGAGTTGGTCGCGGTGGCCCGGCGCTCGCTGCTCAGCGGGCCTCGGATCGGTGCTGGCCTCCACTCCTCCTTCTCGAGGTCGAACGCGGCAACGCTGTCACAGTCCGGCAGGTAGCGCCCGTTCAGGTTGGAGGGCAGGAAGTAGGCGACGCCGTTGACAACCGCTCTGCGCGGGGGATCGAGTCGACGCGCATCGGAGGGCTCTGCGCTGGCCTCCAGCACTGGCATTGGTGGATGTTGTTGGGCGCGGCGCGGCGCCGCCGATGGTGAAGACCTCGCACCACTGCTTGCCTGCGACGTCCGTGATGTGGAGCACCTTGTGGTCTCCTGGCAGGCACGTGCCCGACCAAGTACAACGAGGCGCTGCACCCAATGTCATTTTCTGGCGCCGTGGTTTCGCCGTATTGAAGGACGTCGGTGGTGGCGCCTGTGGCCGGGTCGAGCACCTGGACTGGCGCGCCACCAGGTCTAGGCCCAAGGAGAAGAGCAGCTCGCCGCCCACCGCATAGTCGACGCATGACAAGCCCGTCCATCACCTCAGCACGGCGCCGGTGGACACGTCCACAGCTTGACGTCCACTCGGTGGTGGCCAGGGTAGTGGACGGCGACGACGAAGATGGAGTCCACCGGGAGCGGGACGCGTGTGCGGCCACGAAGAGCGGGTCGAGAGCATGACCGCCACGACCGGCAGACTGTGCGGAGGCGGCCGAGAGACTTTGACGGCACCGCAAAACACCTCCTGCAGCTCGTCCGCGGGGAGAAAGTTGCCGTTGTTGGCGTCGTCGCCCGGAGCGGGCGGGGCTCCGGGGCTGGACGCCATTGACCGATGATGTCCAACATGTCGCGAGTTGCACAGCGTATACCGAAGAATCAAGCTCACGCGCGTGATCTCGCCGATGGCCGGAAACTAATCGACTTGATCAATTTTTTTTAAAGTGTAGTAGCGAAGAGACATTGGATGTATATATAGTACTAGGTAATGGGCTAATGGCTATCAAACTAACACGGACACAGGCTTAATTTCACAGACGGCTCGGTGCGGACTGGGGACACGTGAGCCGAGTCGGACACGATCACTCGATCAGGGCCAATCGGAGTCCAGTTGGAATCCGAGTTGTCTTGGAGCTACGGTGCAAACTTCACAGATTAATTTTTTTTCCGGGTGTTCACAGATTAATTTTGTCTCAAGTAAAACACTTGGAAAGTTTATAGAAAGGTTATTAATATCGAAATATGTATATGGCGACCGTAATCGTTTCTGCAAAACTGCCACACCACTCGGTGTCCCTTCGATCGGCATCCACACGATCACTTTTTTCGGTTCTTCCACTCCTTCCCCGTGCTCGTCGTCCTCTCCTTCAGGCGATGTCGCGTCGCGGCTCACATATAGTGGTCGCCGCCCCGCCGCCACCGCCCGTCCGACGGCAAGCCATGGCGTCGCTGCTCTGCTGCGCAAGGCGTCGGGATCCGTTGCACGCCGCACGACCGGACGCCTCCTCATCGTCCTACCCCGTGGCGCCTTCAGGACCTCTGCGACGACGTGTGGAGCGAAGGTGAGATTGTGATGCGGGAGAGGAGCTCGGGGAGAGTGGATGTTAGAGATACGACACGCAATCGAACTCAATGAAGAACGAAAACAAGCAAGGGAATGAGATTTTAACTGGAAAACCCCTCCAACACGAAGGGGAAAAAACCACGGGCGCCAGCCAGCCAAACTTCACTATGTCGGGGGAGGTTACAAATGCCGGGGATTTACAACTGATCAACTTATCACGTGCGGCGGCTTACAAGAGGTATATAACATAGATGACCTAGGTCAATACTGATCCCTTCGGCCCAACCTACCGGCGACGGGCCTCGCTCCGCTCGCTCGTCAGAAATTAGCCTCCACTTTATATTTGAATTTGAAGCATACATAACAGTGGAGCGGCTGTGGGCAGCTCTAGGCCTCCACGCTCGTCGTCGGCTACAATCGGACTCCACCACAAGAGCTTCCTCTGCGTGTAGTATATTCAGAGTCGTCATTGTGCTTGAATTCACCAATCAAACAAACTCGCTTGCTGTCAGGCTCTGAATTTGCTTGTGTTTCTGTTCAGGTTGCTGAGCCCGTAGCCGGCATGAGCCCCTCGGGTGCCGAGTGCTCGCCGTTCGCTCACGCCATGGGGCGATGGAGCCCAAGCTCCATACGAGTGCAGTAGTACTCCGGAGCGCGGATAATGCTGAATTTTCTGAAAATTGAGGATCTTGCTCTGATCCTCCGAATGATCGTAAGTGATATGATAGCTTTGCAGCATCCCGCCACCCATGATCTTGATCCCTATCTTCACGGTGCCGCTGGGCGTGATCTGGAGGAGGTCATCATCAAAGAGGATGGAATTAATGCGGCAAACATCCGTCCAGCCTTCCTCTGCTTTGCTAGGCTTGTACAGATCATTTTTCTTCTTTATCATAGCTTAGTAGAATGGACACACCAAGCTGTGTGGTGCAGGTGCTTGTTGCTCCTCTTTTTTTGCTAGATGCACACTCATAATTGTCTTGATGCACACACGGTATTTTCCATGTAAATAGTATGATAATCCATTGTTGGCTATTCAATGCCGCTTACGACAACCTTTTAATTCTGAAGATGTGTGGTCAGCTTTTTAGTGTCACCATGTTCACTGTAGTCACCTAATCAGCTGATTGGACTTGAGTCCATTTGGCTACCTCAGGCTTTTTAGGAGTGTATGTAGCCTACTTGTGCTTCTATTTTGTTTGTGCTTACAATTTGAAACAGACGGTGATGGTTTTTTATCGATCGAGAGAGTAGAGGCTGATCAGTGAGATGTCTGTATCTAAATGCACGTTATCATTCTGCACCACCGACACCAGGTTGCGCAACTTGATAATTACGCGCAGGCGGTGACCAGAGGCGGGCATCACTAGGGATCTTTGGCGAGGACGATGGCCAACAGACTGGACGAAGGCTGTCATACTTGGTTGCTGGGTTGAGGGAGTAACTTAGGAATGCATTTTTTTTGCTTTTCAAACAAGTTGAGACGAATGCAATGTAAATAGCATGATAAATTACATATCTTATAATTGATAACTCGCACACAACACTATGATAAAGAAAATGACCCTGAAAAAAAAGTTGTTGAAAACATACCCGCTGAATTTCTGTGTAAATAGCATGGTAATAATGTACCGCAGACCCGATAACTTAAACACAAATCCCACGGTAACTTTGGCCCGGAAAATATTGTTGAAAAAGATAACGTCACTAATTTATGTGTAAATAACATAATAATTTACGCTCCGCAGACTTGTTAATTTACATATAAACACCATGGTAACTTTAACAGCAGAGGGTGGAGGGAGTTATGAAAACATACCCCGGTAATTTTTGTATAAATAACACGGTAATATAAGTACCGCATAGCTGATAATTTACATATAAACACCGTGGTAAGTTTTGATCCGGCAAAAAAGTTGTTGAAAAACATTACCCCGGTACTTTTTTTGTAAATACTAGTTATACATTTCGTAGACATGATAACTTAAGTAGAAACACCACGATAAAATTAAACAAGGAGGGAGTTATTAAAAAATATACCCCAGTAACTTTACCTGAAAAATAAAATGATAGTATATGAACCGCGTACATTATATTTATGTACAAACATCGCGGTAACATTGACCAAGGGAAAAATGTTATTGACAAATGTACTCCCGTAACTTCTTGTGTGAATAGCTTGATAAATAGGAAACACGACTTGATAATTGGGTGCAAACACCATGGTAACTTTGTCCAAAGAGGAGAATATTGTTGAATAATATACCCCGATAACTTATGTGAAAATAGAACGCTAATATACGAATCGTATATCCGATACTTACGTACAAACACCACTGTATCTTTGACTAAAGGGCAAAAAAGTTGTCAAAAAACATACCCGCATAACTTAAGTGAAAATAGCACGGTTATATGAACGCAAAAGCCGATAACTTACGTACAAAGACCATGATAAGTTTGATTCGGGGATGAAGTTGTTGAAAATATACCCCGGGAACTTTGTGTAGATAGCACGGTAATAGTCTTGATTTGGGGAAGAGTAGTAAAAAGTGGACGAAAAATACACACTAACTTTGTATGTAAATAGCATAGTAAATTACGCACCCACACCTTGATAATTTGGTCCAAGCACCGTGGTAAATTTGATCTGAAGAATTTTTTTTGTTGAAAAGATACCCTCGGTAACTTCTGTGTAAATGGCATAGTAAATATACCCATCGTATACCTGATAACTACGTACAAATACCATGGTAATATTTGACTCGGTGGGGAAATTGTTGAAACATACCCCCGTAAATTTTATGTAAATAGCATGGTTACATACGCATCACATACCTACGTACAAATACCATGGTAACTTTGATCAAGCGGAAAAAATTGTTAAAAACATACCCTCTGGTAACTTATATGAAACATCATGGGAATATACGAACTGCGGCTGATAACTCATGTACAAGCACCGATATACATTGACCAAAGAGCATGGTAATATACGAACCGCAGACCTAAAAACAACATGGTAATATAAAATCACAGGCCCGATAACTCATATGAATACAACATGGTAATTATGAGCTGTAGGGTTGGTGAACCATTTTTATGCCTCATAACTTAGTGGAAATAGCATGGTAACTTGCATAATGGGCATGGTAACTTATGTAACCTAGGCGTGGATAATTTGGCTGACAAAAAGTCATCGGAACATGCCAACATGGGATCTAGTTTCGAAGATCTCGTTGCAACAAAATCTTTTATGTAAATAGGTTTTACATCGACCGACGATTTTAGCTACAAAATATTTTAAATTTTTGGAATAAAAAATCTAGAATGACATCAGCTTTTTCGTCCTCTAGTGTATGCATATAATTAGAAGGAGAAATGCACGTGAGACGAAAAGAATGCTAATGTATGCATGTATTTAAAGTGAGGAAGTAGAGGTGTGACAGTTTTGCTTATTGGCACACATGTGCCAAATATCACAGTCCCAATACAAAATCAATATCTAGATTCATCATGAAAATATATTTTTATATTATGCCCCTCCGCCTAAATGTAAGACCATTTTTCACACTACGTAGTGTCAAAAATGATTTTACATTTTAGGACGGAAGGAGTATTTCTCTAATATTGATAATATTTAATACAAATTTTGTCAAGCTTTATGAAGTTTGACTTCAGACAAACATTATACACAAAGTAAAAAGGAAACATAAACACTAAAAAATCTGCCGTCAAATTTTTAAGCATGAAAAATCTAAAGTTTTTCATGGAAATTTATATTGCCGCGATGATGGCAAATTTAGTTTGCAAGCACGACAATTTTGTCGCAAAAAAAAGAACTCAGATGGATTTGCCATGCTCGCCAACTAAACTTGCCATCTTTGAAGAACATAATTTGCCATGAAAAACGTTCGATTTGCGATTGTAAAAATTTTGACGTCAGATTTGTGCTGAGTCCAACAAAACGGGGAGTACTAACTAAAACATTTTGAGGCAACTACTGCTCCACTCCTCTACCATATACTATTGTTACATGAATACTATTGTTGTTCTGGTTGTCCCAAAGATATGAGAGGAGACGACTGATCTTATTTCACATGAGCTTATCAGCTCGACCTAATCTAAAATTAGTAAGTGCCTTAGTTTTTGGCCTCTACAACATGCTATTGTCACTTCATGTTGCAACACTCATGGTTCTAAAAGGAAGCATATGAAGGAAGGATACGATGCAACACCTAACAACGGTTTGTGGCAACCATTCGTCCCCACTTCATGCGGGGTCATGGAGGTTACAATCGAGCCATGGTGTAGCAATTGACCGATTGACGACACCACGAGAAGTGATACCGTCAAACTTGTCCGCCGCGATAGCAGGGCGTTCTGATGGAATATACAACAAGAATGCATGGGGTAGGAAAAAAATAAACAATGATAGACTTCTTTGTAATCTGTCACCATGAGATATAAGCCCCCTTCCCATGGATCATAGCACAAGTTGGTGACATGATAATGTCACATTCTCACTAAAGCACGATTCGAAAGTGCTACACATGAAGCACCCATATTAGGAAGGATGTCCCATGCTAGTTGTGACGTTCATTGCATGAGCATCATCAGAGATGACAAACACACATCACTAAGTCCAATGTTAGCTTCCATATAATTATGTTGAAATGAAAATATGATAAGAAATTAACATCAGTCATTCGAGGTGGTTGGAGAATGAGATAATTAACTTTCGCACTCGCGTCGACGTAGTCAAGTTGAGCGTTGTGGCACCCCGGATCAGAGCAACCAGTTTACCTTGCATTGCCAGCCCAGAGATCAAGTCTTCTGGCAACACACACAACAACTTAGTACAGAAAACAACCGCTTTATGATGCTAGCGGAAACATAGGTTCGCATATTACATCAAGTAGCGAGGCCAAGCGGCACACACGGTGCGCGGTGAACAATATGTACATTATTTAATGAACATGAAGGGGCCTCGATCATGATAACTACGCGGCAGCGGAACGACGACGAAGTGGAACTCCATAGCACGGGACACCATGTGGACACGGTCTAGACACGGGAACACCTCGATCCGGTAAGACTATCCTGAAAGCTGGCATGACACGCCAGGTCAGTACATTGAATTACTTGCAAGCTCACAACAAGCATAAGCATAATGCAAACAATATCATGACAATTAAGCAAGTTAAATCCAATGCAACAATACTACTTTGCAGTGAATCAAACATGTGCACTGAGTCCCACGGACTCTCTACCAGACGGGTTACCTCGTAACCAAAACTGATCATACCCGATACAAACGAAACCAACACTTTGGTTCCCACAAAGATCATCTCATGATCTCACAAATCTCATCACTTACCCAGTGCCAAGCATATAAATTTAGTGTGCAAGATTACTTATCATGTTTACCATGGATGTGACTTACTTACGAGCTATGTCCGTAAACCGAGGACGCGGCTATCGATGATTTAATAAACACTCTGCAGAGGTTAGCACACATGTACCCACACCACAGAATCCATGGCCTCGCACTCCCATTCGGGTGGACCACGGCATTCCGACAGAACCCTCCCTTGCCATGACACTCTCCCGGCCACTCCGACCACTCGCCTCTGGGATAAGTCATGGGTGGCCCCGTGTCTACCAAGACATCAAAGGCCACCGTCGTGGCAAAACTTAAACGTCCCAACGGGGACAAGGTACCATAACAACAATTGGGCACACAGGTTATGTCTGCTTACCGGCCAGGGTACCGCACGCCCATAACCTTCCCCTCGTTGGAGGTACCGACCGAGGCATGACAACGGGCTGAATAATGGCCTTCCCATAAAGGCAAATGTGGTTGCACTGGGAAAACTCGATTCAGTGGCACCATGACTCGATCAACATTATGTTCAAGTTGAATTAACATCAGGTTTAACTTGAAATAAAAATAACTCGAGTCACTTAAGCCATGAACATGCAACTATCCGACATGCATCACATACACTTAAAGTAAACAGATCAACATCATCAAGTTGCTACTTGCACTAGTCATCATTAAGCTTCCTGTTTTAACACTCATCACTTTAGTTATGCCATAATTATGAAAATCAATACTCACATAAAGAAAATACTACCGATCATATCCAAAAGCATAACCACACAATCAAAACTACTTACTGCCTCATACTAGTCCTGCATTCAAATACTACTGTAACCTAAGCATTTCAACCAGGACAAAGTAACTAGCATATGCAATATCATTTAATTAATTAATGCATAAATAACTCATATTCAAGTTGGAAAAATCATAAATTTGAAGTGACACCATGCAAATGTTGGTGTGGCTTGCCTTAGTGCAGAGGAGGTTCACACTCCTCTTGTTTTCTTCAAGACAACTTCCCCCTCTGAAAATAATTAAAAACAGCAAAAGAAAAATATCAAGAATCATTCTGAAAATCCACCAAATTCTACGCAGCAGAGAAAAATCTCAAAATTTGTTGTGTGCTAGAATATTTCAATACAAACACAATGCAAAGAGAATCATTCATTTGGACTTATGGTTTAAAAGTTATGGCTGGTCAAAGTTGCTGGTCAAAATTTTGAATTAAATTTGAAATAAAAGAAACCCGGGGGCGGGGGGGGGGGGGTGACGTCGAAGTCGTATTCTGAGAATACGCCTCCACTCGTACCGCTTCGGGCGCGAGTGGAGAGGCTGCAAGTGGGCCCGCCTTCGGGTTTGGGGAGAGGGAAAGAGAAACAGAGGGGTGGCGGTGCTCCGCCGGAGCTCACGCCGGCGAGGAGGGCTCGTCGACCGATTTGAGAGGGAGGGATGGATAGAGGAGGTCACGGCGCACCTCCCTGTACCCGTGGCTTGGCGAGAGGTGACCGGAGCAGCTCGGAACCAACGCCTCAAGCGGCGGCTGCGGTTGATCTCGCCGGGATGAAGAAGACAGCGTGAGGGGGCGATTCCAGGGGCCCAAACGGGTCAGCTGGCACCAACGGACCACCAGGGAGTCGCCGGAGAAGAACTAGAGCTCGAGGAGGCATGGAGAGGTGGGAGCAAGCGAGGGGATCGCCGACGAGCTCGAGCTGAGGACGGCGGCCAGAGGCCTGCCCGCCGGCTGCGCTTCTCTACTGCTTGTGGTGGATGGCGGAGTGGATGAGTGAGCTCGGAGTGGCCAGGGGCTCGGTATATATAGGCGGAGGGGGTGGGGGTTCGGCTCCGCCAGAGGGCTCTGGAAGCGGCGCACGGCGACGAGAAGTGCCAGGGAGTGGTGGAGAGGGCTCAGCGATCACACGCGATTGTGGAGCTTACGGACGAGCACAGGACGCGGCGCGGACGAAGACAGTGGCACGGCACCACTGTCCTTTGGCCGCGTCATGCCCGTCTCGATGCGGCGCTCCGGCGTCGGCGAACGCCAGGGGGGTCAAGGGTGTGAGTCGAAGCTGGTGGCACGGTGCGGCAGTCGGCGGCGAGCGCTGAGACGAGCACGCGCGGAACAGTCTCGGCGCAGCGCAAGCGCGTCGAACGCGTGCCAGAGCCCATGTCCACACGTGGTCACCACGCTAGCTCGGTCAAAACAATGCCCAGTGATGCCAAACCATGTCTAACTTTTTGTCCGTGCAGTGTTTAGTCTAGGAGAAGAGATGGAACACTGCCAGGCTGACCAGATTGAACATGAGCTAACCAACAAGCTTCTGGTCAGAAACTTTGAACGTTTTTGGAAAGGTTCTAGAGATTTTAGGGCTATCTCCTGGGGTTAAGGTTTTCTTAGAGGGTAATGAAGCTCAAGAAAAATCAGCCTCATTGGATCAAGGAATAATATACTTCCTGTAGAAACTACATTTTGAGGTCAAACAGAAAAGATTTTCTGTAGCAAATATTCCAATAACTATGAAATATTTTTGCACAGGGAGGTGTGCCAAGGTCCAAAGAATATTTTGGGAATTTTCTCAGATTTTTGGGAGCAAAAAAAATGAGGGTTGCTTTGAGCATATGTTGCTGAATGATTTTCAGAGAGGAAAATGAATATTTTTTCATTTATGAAAAATCTTCCTTGGGCCATTTTGGGATTATCAGAGGTGAAATGATGATTATGAGAGGGATGGGTCACTTGGGTGAAAATCAGGACATCCCCAAGTGTTTAAGTCCAAGTGATTTGATTCAAAAAAAACTCCAAATTCAAAATCAGAGGCAAAGAGTCCGGAAAAAAGAGAGAAGGCAAAAACCAGGCTGTCACAAACTCCCCCACATAGGATGAATCTCGTCCTCGAGATTCGGTTGCTCGGGAAAACATTCTGGTTAGGCTGCCCTTAAAATTCCTCTCGTTCCCAAGTTGCTTCTTCCTCGGTGGGATGCTCCCACTAACCTTATAAACTTTATCACTTTACTGCGAGTAACTCTTTCGATCTCAATCCAATATTCTGAATGGTCTTCCTCATAGGGTTAAATCCTTAGCAAGCTCTATCTCTGCCATATTGGTCCTTTTCTCGGTGGCGAGATACACCTTCTAGCTGTGAAAACATGGAACACATTGTGCACTTCTGACAATTCCGGTGGCAGTTCCAACTGATAAGTACTGTACCCCTTTGGACATAACTTGGAATGGACCAATATATCTGGGTGCCAATTTTCCTCGGGTCTGAAATCTCTTGACTCCTTTCATAGGTGTGACTCGAGGTCACATACTCTCGGGTTCAAAGCTGATCTGACGGTGCTTGGCATCATAATAACTCTTTTTGTCGGGACTTACCAACCTGCCATTCTATCTCGGATCTCTTGACTGCTTTTTCAGCTCCATCATTAAGTCAGTTCCGAAAATGCGCTATCTCTGGTTTGGACCAGTTTAGGCGGAGTACGACCTTACGGCCGTACAAGCTTCATGCGGTGACATCTTCAGGCTGGTCTGGAAACTGTTGTTGTAGGAGAACTCCGCATACGGCAGACAACCTCCCCACTTGGGTCCTTGGGGCCAAAGCACATGCTCGGAGCATATCTTCAAGTATTTGATTTACTTACTCGCCTGTCTGCCCGTCTGTCTGAGGATGATAGGCTGTGCTGTATTTTAGTGCGGTCCCCAAGGCTTGATGGAGACGTGACCAGAACGCTGAGGTAAAAAGAACCTCGGTCTGAAGTGTTGTTCTTGGCACTCCATGCAAACTGACGATTCTGGATACATAATGCTGTGCGAGCTGATCGGCTGGTAGGTGGTTTCGGATGGGAATGAAGTGAGCTACCTTTGTCAGCATTTCCACCACAACCCATACTGCATCATTGCCTCGGTGAGTCTTGGTAGGCCTGTGATGAAATCCATGCAGACATCACCCACTTCCTTGTGGAACGGGTAAAGGTTGAAGAAGTCCGGCGGTTTCTGGTGCTCCGCCTTCACTTTGTTGCATACATCACACAAGCGACAAAGTAGGCTTGTCTTTCTTCATCCATCCCACCAAAATATCTATCGTAGGTCTTCGTACATTTTGGTACCTCCTGGGTGAATCGAGTATGAAGATTCATGCGCTTCTGCCCAAGATCTTCTTTCTCAGGTCTGCTTGCTCAGTTACGCAATCTGTCCTCGAAACCTTAGAGTATCTTGCTTATCCTTAGAGAAATCCTGGTCTTGCCTTCTTGCATACGCTCGACTGGTGTTTGTAGGGGCTGAGTCTCTTGCTGGCCATGCGGATTCATCTCTCGAGGGTAGGAGTAACTTCCAATATATGGGCAAGGCCCGCATCAACAATAACCAAGTTAGCTGAGCGATCTCTCTTGGAGTTCGGGAGCAAGACTCCATCAGGGCGTTCAGGCTGGCAGGCTTGCGGCTGAGAGCATCGGCAACAACATTGGCCTTACCGGGATGGTAATTGATTCCAAGATCATATCCTTGACCAACTCGAGCCATCTTTGCTGTCGAAGTTTTAAGTCCGGTTGAGTGAATATATACTTGAGACTCTTGTGGTCTGTAAATATCTGACATCTTTTCCAATGAGGTAGTGTCTCCAATTTCAAAGCGTGCACAACTGCAGCCAACTCCAATCTTGTGTAGGATAGTTCCCTTCGTGAGGTCGTAGCTGTCGAGATGCGGTTATGCTACAACCTTGCCATCTTGCATAGTACACATCCAATACCTCTCCTGGATGCGTCACAGTATACGTCAAAGCTGCGGTAGATGTCTGAAGGGTCAAGACGGGTGCTGTTTGTCAGTCTGGTTCTTCAATCTCACTTAAGCTTTTTTCTCTCCGCAGTCCTCAGTCCATTCAAATTTCTTATCTTTTTGAGAGTTCTGTCATTGGTTGGCAATCTTAGAGAAGCCTTCGATGAAGCGGCGGTAATATCCGGCTAGTCCAAGGAAACTCCGGATCTCGGATACTGTTGTGGGTGCCGTCCAATCAGCACGTCTTTCACCTTACTTTGGATCCACGGCGATGCCTTCTGCTGAAAGAACAATGCCCCAAAAATCCGACTTGCTTGACCAGAACCCACATTTGCTAAATTTTTGCATTAGCTGCGTGGTCACGGAGTCTTTGCAAGACTGCTCTTTGATGTTCCTTGTGCTCTTCTTCACCGTTTGAGTAAATAGGATGTCATCGATGAAGACCACCACAAACTTTCCAAGAAATCCATGAATACTTTATTCATCAAATGCATGAAAGAAGACAGGGGCATTGGTGAGGCCGAAAGACAGGACTGTATATTCATAGAGACCGTATCTAGTAGTGAACTCGGTCTTAGGAATCTTCCTTCTTGATTTTGAGTTGGTGGTTCCGGTCCTCAAATCAATTTTGGAGAATACTTTTGCCCCACTGAGTGTGTTGAACAATCATCAAATCCTCGTAGTGGTATATTTGTTTCTTGATAGTGACATTGTTCAACTGACGGTAATCCCACACAAATTCCTATAATAAGGTATCAGTTGCATCCAAATGAAAAGGGAATTGAAGACTTGCATGATTGTTCAAGTTCTATAAACAGAATATGAACTTCAAATTCGTATGAACAGAAAAGGGTTGGTAGCTGCAAAAAAGTCAAACAGAAAAGTGAACTGAATGATTACATAACATTGAAATAGATGCCTAGAATTACTTTATTATCTCTATGCTACAATTTGAAATAACTTGGTTTATTCGTGTATGCTTGCAGTATGCAGTCTAGGCATTCTTTTCTATCATTCCCAAATTAATATGACCTTGCACAACAACGATGGCCGACAGCATTCACGTCTGACGGACGGAGATCTGTATCTACTCTTCAATCCATCTAATGATTATCATTGCAACACTTCAACCACTTTCAAGGAGCACTTAACTTAACCACCAGTGTTAATCAAAGCACCTGCGTTGTGACATACTACAGACAATTTTGTCTCATTCCAAAATAACAGGTACACATAACATGCATATTTTGCTTGCACCTCTTTTACCTATGTAATTGTGCACATATTTTGTATCTCTAACACATGTTTTTGGTATACTAATAGTTTACTACAGGTTGGG
>JAAAXO010000478.1:0-28530 GCA_011799875.1 Thinopyrum elongatum
AGCCCATTTTCTAGCTAGGACAACGATTAATAATTTCAACCAAACGCTCAAATAGAATTAAATAAAATTTCTCACATTTTGATGGGATCCGAAATATTTTTATACCGAAATTTCAAGTCAGATTAAATATAATTTCAAAATAAATTTGTATAACGTAAAAATCCAACAAATATTGCGCGCGCAACAAGAATGAAATTAAAATTTTCAAAATCCAAAAATTTACGTGTTTGGTGCATTTTTTATAGTTACATCCCAGTTTTTTTTAATTACATCCCATTTATTATTTCTTAAAGCACATTCTTGTTAAGCTAATGCATCCCTAGATTTGCAGCCCAGCCAGCGGAGAATAACAAGTTGACCTTGGTGGGTATTCCTCAAAAAAAAGTATAGCTGGGCTAGCCATTTTCAGCTTGAAAAAATTAAATCTGGGTGGATATTTGGTCAACATAAAAATAGCCTGGGCTAGACAGGCCACAGCCCGCCTAGGTGATCTCCTCTGCACAAACAAAAAGCATTGCTCAAGAAAAACTCTGCTCACACTCAAAAACACAAATACTGCTCGAGCTGCTGGGTCCCAGCTGTCGGTCGGTCCGTGTGCAATTCTCTCGTTTATTGACTATATAGGTTGACAATGTGTGTGGGACCGTGATGTCAGGAAAGCAGGTGGAAGCAAAAAAATTATAGTTGTATAAATAAGGAGGCACTGCGTCGTGTGGCTATGGCCCTGGTGGGTCCCCACTGTCATCCTCTCCAATTAAAGTCATCTCCTGATTCCTCAGTTCGTTGACCATTTGACATGCGAACGGCGGCGCCACGGCGAGCGCAACAACAGGAAGGACGACGGAGAGGGCCTTGTGGGCCCTGCGGATGGTCTGATAAAGCGCCCGTACTTATTCAAGAATCCAGGATCATAGGGCCACATGTCCGCGACGGCATTGTCGTTCGCTTGTTCGCCGGCGATTCGTCCATCTGCGAGCCGGTGCTTGTTGAGGAGATGGAGGTTGCAGCACAGGTCCTCCTGTGCTAGTAGCTCTTCCGCCATTACAGCGTGAAGTGCGGCGCACCTGCTCTATGGTGAACATGGCATGAACCGGCTTGGGCGGTGGCGCCGGTCTTGGTCGGAAGCCACGTCCATCGTTGATTGTCGTTGGTGAGTTCGGCGAGCTCGCTGGCGAGCCAGCATGTCCGGCTGCTGGACCGGGACCGCTGCCAAGCAAGAGTCTGACCGCCCTGGCCCACTCAGACCCCCTCCCCCGCCCGTGCGCGCTTTTGCCCGAAACGGTCAGCGCCGCCCGCGCCGCTTCCGGTGCAGGTGATTGCTCGCGTTCAAGCGACACAAGTGCCGTCCGTCCATCATCTGCCGCCCGCATTAAATGATACGCGGTTGCCGAGGTGGCTATCCGGCGCACCCGTCAGTCCCTTGCGCCCCCACCATTGCTATATAAATTGCTGCGCCGGCCATAGCGGCAGTCATCGCCTCCGTTCCCTTTCTCCTATCCACACACTGTAGGAGAGAGATATGCCCTAGAGGCAATAATAAATGTTATTATTTATCTCCATGTTCATAATTAAGTTTATGTTCCATGCTATAACTGCAATGATTATCGAGTCTACAAATAAAACGAGGCTTGGAGGGAAACACTCATGTGCACGGTGGGATAATAAACGGTTAAAATGTATTCCTAGTCTAGCCTCTAAGACTAGCTCAAGTGTTGCATGATGGTTCTGTTTTCTGATCATGGGCATGTCTAGCCAGCAACTTTGAGGGGGCACAATGTAGAGAACATTTGTGTTGAATCGACCGAATGAGTATGCTATTGAGATACGTTCATCACAAGTTTATGGTTAATAACACAGAGATGGTTAACATTTGCATGATTCCTTAGACCATGAGAGTATCGAGTTTCTTCCTGCTTGGTCATGAACTTTGGGGTTTGTTAACGTCATCCGTAACTGGATGGCTATTACGGGAGCTTACAGGTTCATGGGAAAGTATGTCAAGTAACTTGGTAGCTCACGATTGGGATTTGCTCCTCCGACGATGGAGAGAATCTCTGGGCCCTCTCGGTGTTACGGGATCCATCATCGTCTGGCCAGACACAGGGTGATTTGATCACAGGGATGCCGGAACGTAGTAACGAGAAAAGAGAACAATACCGGTAACGAGGTAACTAGCATAGTGGACAAGTTGTTGATCCACCGGAATGCAACATCTGTCACCTCGGGTATTGGTAACATATCGTGAAGCAACAGGAATAGCACACGGCAAACTGGAGGTTCACTCGAATATTCTTTCGTGGGGTTTAGGGGTCAATATGGGTGTCCAAGGCTCCGATGTGATCATTGATCGGAAGGGGTTCCGTGTCATGTCTATACTTCACCGAAACTATAGGGTCACACGCTTAGGGTCATCTATCTGCTGAATACTAGACAAGGAGTCTGAGAGAAAATCACCGACAAAAAGTTCACGCAGAGAGAGGTCACCGGATGAGTTCCGGTGATACTGAAAAGTTGTTCAGAGGATACCATAAAGTCAAATTGGTTTCGGCACATGCCTGATAATTCTGGAGGGTGCTAGAATTGTTCTGAAACTTCTGGGAATTTTCTGGAAGAAAAACCGGAAATGTTCCGGAGCTGCCGGAACCACTTCAGATGCTTTTCGCAGATGAAATCACTAAACTGGAATTGTTCCAGAACATGTTGAAAATTATTTTAGTGGGGTACTAGAAATGTTCTGTAAAGTGAATAGTGAAAGTGCTTTTGGGTTATTTTTTGGAAAGCCACTGTTTGGCTTTGGGCTTTATCCCAAAAGATCTAGGGATGACATGGATGGTTGGGAGGCCCTCATGGGGGCCCCCAAGGGGTGTGGCCGGCCACACTTGGGGCTCCACATGGAGCCCCTCTTGTCCATGGTTTCACCTTATACCCTTGGTGGAAGGAATTCATTCATGTGCTTTTGGGTTTTATTGTAAACCACCCAACCCCCTTGGGATTCCTATAAATAGAGGTGGAGGGGCAGCCCTCCACACTCATCCCTTCTCACATACAAGTGCCATGCAATGATCTGGCTTCTCTCTCCCTCCCCGCGAAATAGTTTCGTAGGCCGAAAGGCTGTCTGGGTTCTGGTGGGAACTAGTTCTGGATGGCGAAGCCCTGCCGGATAGATGACACCGTATGTGTGCAACTTGTAGAGATGTCGTAGTTTCGATCTTAGTGCCCGAGGGGCTGTTCGTGAGTGCCTCCCGAAGGGCTGTCCAAGTGACGTTCGAGTTTTGTGAGTCCTCCCGAAGGGCTGCCCGAGTGACCGTTCAAGTTTCGAAGGTCCTCCCGAAGGGCTGTTTGAGACACCGTCTGGGGGACTGTTCGACCGCCTCCCGGAGGGCTGTCCGAAGGGAAGACGGGGTATACATCTCGCGTTGGGAGGGTGTAAATCTAGCTGCGGGGATCTGCACCGCCGATCGTCATTGACTACTACCGACTGCGCTACGAGTCGGTAACGAAATAGATTAAACCTTGTATGCAGTCTCCATAGTGGTCTGGGCGGTGCGTAGGTCGGAAATTTTTTGTTTTCTACTGCGTTACCCTACAACCACTCCCACCATGGCTTCGCGAGCTCCAGCGCTCTTTGGGACGGGCGAACGACGGACCAAAAGAAGATGGGAGCCATTACTGCCAACTGGCTGGCCAGCAGGCAACCGAAGGACGACAAAGTCCCAATGGAGAACGTGGTAGTCGACGATCCGGCGCCAACCCCATCCTCCGCGCCATCCTCGCCTGTGCATGGCACGATGACCATCGGTGAGGCCCGTGCCCAATACATGGTCATGGTGAGGCAGAAGCGTGAGGAGCAGTTCCGGGAGGCGCAGGCCGACGCCGCCTACAGCCACCATGTCCTCCAGGAGCACCTGCAGGCGGAGGAGCAGATCGCCGCGGAGCGGGCGGAGCAGGAGGTGTTGCTCGAGTCGTACCGCTCAGCCCGCGAGAGCCGCCTCGTGCGCTGTACCACATGCGGGTGGCGGAGGTTGCGGCCGCCTACAAAGAGGGCGATGAAGCGGGCGAGGAGCTGTTTGGTGAGACCGATGATGAGGCGGAGGATAATGCCGGCTCCGCTGAGGCCCCGCCCCGCTGGCACCGAGCCGGAGGACTTCGCCGACTTACGCGAGGCCCTGCTCCGCCGAGGCCCCGCCCCGCCAACAATGAGGCAAAGGACATCGCCGACTCTGCCGAGGCCCCGCCCTGCCGGCAACGAGGCGAGGATTTCCCACGCTTCGCGGAGGCGCCGCCCCGCCGGCAACGACACAGAGGACATCGCCAGCTCCGTCGAGGCCCCGCCCCGCTACCAACGAGGCCGCGCCACACAAAAAACGATGAAGAGTAGAACACGGTAGGTCGCCGCCGCTCGGGTCCAAGTAAGGCCACCGCTACTACCCTTCGGTTGAAGCCAAGCTTGGCGGGTTGAACATTGATGGCCGATTAGCTTCTTGGTGGCGACGTGTAGTCGGAGAGCTGAGCTGGAGAAGAAGCTTATGTTCGGCTCAGCTGGACACGGGAAATGGGCGCGAGAGATCATAGATTAGGTTAATTAATTATACTTCCAGCGCACCCCTTTTTAGTTGAAGAATGTATGAAATGTAATGATTATGCATCTCAATGATTCACACGTCAGAGCCAATATTTACTTCACAACTAAAGAATAAAGAAAAATCGATCGATGCTGCTGACGGCAACGGGCGTCCCATTCCAAAATATTAAACGCATGTCTTCTTGCTAACATCAATGAGCAAAATTTGAGAAGGTTGTCCATTCCAAAATATCAAATGCGTGTCTTTTTGCTTACATCAATGAGCAAACTTTGACAAGGTTTTCCCATTCCAAAATATCAAATGCTTTTTGCGTACATCAATGAGCAAACTTTGACAAGGTTTTCCCATTCCAAAATATCAAATGCCTACGATTGTGGAATGGGCCGGGTTTGCCATCAGTTCGGACATTGACATGTCACCTCATGCTAAATAAACCAGCTATTCTTTTTGTGCAGTTTCACTAAAATCAACCAACTTCGCGCGTAGCTTGTATGATTTCGCCTTTATATGTTGCAAGGCCTTGAACATATCGGCACCTCCTTTCTTGTAGCTAATTTTGTGGCTGGTGGTGGAAATGAATGATTTGAGAACATTCGATCTATTGTGCATGATGAAGTATAATTGAGGGCACGAACGATCAGAACATTTTGTGCAGTTACCACTGAAATCAAGCTGAGCATCCTTGTTTGCATAAATACAAAAAAGTGATTAGTACAAAGCAAACTGTATTATGAATTTACAGTTTAAACAGGCAACCTACATGATCCATGTAGAGCACACATTTAACAAAATAGAACTCACCAGAAAGAATCCTAAAACAACATTGTATTGGCCATCACAGCAACAAAGATGAAGATCTGTGAGTCCTTCTGAGCTGAAGTTAGTTTGTTGTTGTGGGCAGTAATGTAACCATCCTTCAACTGCTCCTTCTGATAAGAAGAGAAGGGCTTGGCTTCTTCATCCTGGCGTATTCTTCTTCAGAGGAGGATGATCCTGTTGTGCAAAGACAAGAGAACAACTAAATGCTAGCATCCCTATTTGCTCGAAAAGAAGGAAAG
This sequence comes from Thinopyrum elongatum, assembly GCA_011799875.1. Lineage (NCBI taxonomy): Eukaryota > Viridiplantae > Streptophyta > Magnoliopsida > Poales > Poaceae > Thinopyrum > Thinopyrum elongatum. Next base: position 5,642 of record JAAAXO010000478.1, read on the forward strand.
GAAATATTTAAAACATCCATTACATTAACAATGGGAGTAACTGATGAAATGTATAGTCACAAAGAGATGCATCCTCATTATCCTCATAGGAAATGATATGATACCAAACACAGCAGCTGAACTTGAACTATATTATTATTTAATTTTATCAGTGGCTATAACGGTGGCAAACCGGTGCCTCAATTTATTAGCATCCTTAGATTAACATGTGAAACAATACCACTTTTTCATGACAGTAGCTAAACAGTAGCACAACACCAATAGAGATGACAAAGCTCCATCATATGGATGAAATCCGTGGGCCGGTACCAACATTTGTCAGGAGGCTTATTGTGTAGAGCATGCAGATGAAGCACTTCTCCGGAACCATCCGTTATTATCTACGGTGGTTGCCATGCTTACTATAAAGTCCTCAATTAGTTTAATGTTTCCAACATCTTCTTGTGCAGTTCCACTAAAATATATGTTATCTTCCAACAAGATCCCTGTTCGCACAAGTAGAGATAATTACATATGACATTAAGAGTGGCATCAAATCACAGTGGCAAAACAATTGCTCGTTCCAGCCATAGCAATAAATTAAGATGCAAAACTATATCATTACTTGTGTCATCACAGTTCCAGTGCTTCATTAAAGCACCGGGAGTTGATTTTTGTTCTTCTTCCAATTGTTCTTCCCCTTCATCACTTGGGTCAATAACAAACAAGCTTCGCCTTCAATATAAGATTTGGCATGTCAATTAGGGAGCACAAGTATAGTACTAACCAACAACATTACTTTTCTGATGGCAGTAGCAATATACAGGCCAACAGTTGCGATATATCATTATCCTAGCTCAATGGGATATTATGGTGCACATACAGATTGGAAGTCTGGTCTCCTTTTGTGCAGTTCACTAAAATCAAGCAACATTACCGTATAAGTAGTAAAACATATGAAAGCACACTGCACAATCATGTGGAAAAAGGCCAGTACTGACCTCTCATGATGCGGAATTGAAACAACTCACAAGAAGAAGATCTGAAACAAATTTGCCAACATAGATAGGAAGTCAGATCTCCTCTTATGCAGTTCCACTAAGATCAAGCAATCAAGCAATGTTGTCGGTGTGACATTTTGGTTGAACTGCACAAAACACTTTTAAAACAAAAGTGTTTTGTGCAGTGCACCAAAAGGTCACAATAGGAACGAGGTGAGGTAGATAACCATGTTTACGCAGAGGTGCAAAGGAAACAATTAGTGGTCAATAACGGTGGATGACACTGAAGCCCACAAAAAGAAGCATCTAACTTATCTAAATGGGAAAGAAAGCAAGACAGTAGCATTTCTCAAACATTGGCATTGATTCATATGAACAGAGAGATTATATTAACAATAAAATTTGTTAATCATGTAATTTGCTTTTAACTGTGGCATTGCTTCAATTTTTCAACGGCATTATTAGATTAACAACAGCTAAAGAGTTGTATGGGACAGTGGATGCACAAGCACCATGTGCATGTACCGATGTATAAAGGGGTGATGCACAGTCTGTTGCAACAAACAACCAAGGAACATATTTGTGTTGGTCCCATTTTTGTTCTCTTTAGACACCTTTCCCTATGTGAGGGCAGCAAATCTAGCCCTTCTCAAACTATACAGCCTTGTCCCCCACCCACAGAAAGATCAGTTCCTTACAGATGTGTGTACTGCGTTTGCCATTGTTTTCCCTTTTCGACCAACATAGGTGTTGGATAGCCAGTCTGTACTACTTTCCCCCCTTCCTTTCCTCTTTGAACCACATCCTAGACTCATGCTATACAACTTTCCCCACTACTTTCCTGTTTGATCCAACACCGAGATTCGAGTGCAGAAGCAAAAAAATTCCACATGCAGCTAGAGCAATGCCTGTGGATTAACAAAATTATACCTTAAGGTTCTCGGGGTGTGGCTCGGTGGGTGGCCGGAGGCCGATCTGCCCACACTATGTACGGCAGCGAGGAAGAAGGGGTCGGAGGCCCTCCCGCGCCGCCGCTGGGTGAAAAAGAACAGTGGCGCCGGCGGTGCATTCCCTCGCTCGCTGACGGCGACAGCGTTAAGCCTCCTTGCCTTCCCCGACGGACAGGGTCCTGCCGGCTCTTTGACCAGTAGTGAGCTGAGAGAAAGAGAGGAAAGGCCAACACAGTCTTGTTTAGATCTGGATAGGGTGAGAGAGTGTGTAGAGAGAAACTACAAGCACTGAGGCTCCAGCGTGTATATATATAGTGGAGAGAGTGTGTGAAGAGATCAAACCCTAGAAAACAGGCAATGATGCTGCAGCGTATATAGTTGGAGTGGTTTTCTTTCTCTCTCCATAAAAAACATTTTAAATTGTGCACAAAACGGAACTCTTTATTTAACGTACTACTAGTGAAGAAAAAATACTACTAGTAGGGCAAAGCAAATACTACTACGTGAAGAAAATTTAACGCTCCAAGGAGTCAACTCAAAATTAACGCTCCACGCCTCCCGGTCGCACTTACTATCATTCACGTGTATTATGAAGCAACAACTGTACCACACACGGTCAAAATATCGGAAAGGTGGGCTGCACCATCCTCCAATTTTAAATACTTTGGGCACTTGTATTCGGCCTAAGTCAGTGTGCCACCGTATGTACTAAGGGTTGCAGCGGGTGCTAAGAAACTAGGGCGTATTGAGAGTAATTGCCATGCCATTTATTTGTAGGGTCTCTTGCAAATTGTCAAACTCTATTCTCCTCTTATTTAATGGATGAGGCAAATCTTTTGCCTCCATTCCGAGAAAAACGAGAAATTCAACTTTAATTATTTTGTATGTAGACTTTGCTCTCCTCCAATAATTTTGGGCACTTGTATTCGGCCTAAGTCAGTGTGCCACCGTATCTCGTACTACTCCCTCCGTCTAGGTTTATAAGTCATGTTATAAGGTGCAGCGGGACCAAGGTGTAGGCAGATTGGAGGAGAAGGAGAAACTTGACCGGTCCTTCCTCCAATCAAAGCCCTGATTTCTCTCTCTAAATGCAACAATTAATCACAGCAATTAAGAGATGCCGTTTTAGCTACCATGCAGGGCCACGTATTAACTCGCATGCAAGCCGGCTTTGATTCCTTGACTAATCAACGCGTAGTTGCGCTCCATGCATTGGGTTTCCAGGGGAGATAACAAGGCAGAGTAAGTAACGCTCGCTAGCAACGAGGCTAGGAGCGGATTGAGATGCGAAGTTAATGGACGACGCCTAAACATTTCAGGAATGTCTGATTTTCATAAGATGGCTTAACACCTAGACGGAGGGAGTACACTACCTCGGTCGAAGTTTTTATGCCACGTCATATATTTTTTGTCAGAGTTTGACCAAATTTTTTAACTACTCACTACTTTCCGGTTAATAGGGCGTAAATTTGAAATCTCATCAACCAAGGCAGATGATGAATGGAGAAATGTACTACTCCATCTCGTAGTTTACAAAATTACTCAAACTTTAATCTGCATTAATTACAATATATTCATGGACGATCACTAAATGAGTAGGAATGGTTACATGCACTGGTTGGTTTCTTTTAATCCTTGCAAGCATCAATTTAATGCACCTTGGAATGTGAACAAATTTATTTTCCTGCACATTTCTTTATTTCATCAACGACATTTTGATACAGGGAGGGACATTCACCAATTCTTTGCTAGGAGAGCAAGACCAAAGAAAACAAGAACCACAATTAGACATTTTAAAAGATATGCAATTTCCATAACTGCTCCCACTAATTGTATTAATATCTTCTCTATGTCTTCATTGTTGATCTATGGCTTCTCGAGCTTGCACACTTCTTTCTTCTTCGATTCTAAAGAACTAGACGTTGCTTTACATCTAATACCATCTCTAGTCTCATCTCTAGCCTCTATTCTAGCAAGGAGTGCACGAGCATCTACCAAATTTCGTGCTATCAATAGATCGATGTATTCTTCTTCCCAAAACCAAAACTTGCATCCATCCTACACACAAGTTTGAGTATAAGCTGTCGAACATGCACAGAATAAGGGAGCATAGCCAAATCAAAAGAAGTACTACGCACCTTATCTTTTTCGCACTTGATGAACACCCATCCGGGATGTTGTGGCGTGGTCGAAACGCGGCGCAGGACCTGCCGTGAGCAGCCATCGCACTTTATGAGCGGCAACGGTGAACCGACTAGCCGCTGGGCCAGGGTCGAGCTCGGACGGTGGCCGGCCGTGTCTTTGCCGGCCATCCGCCGACGGGATAGATCCGAGCGGCTAGAGGCGGATTCAGTACCTGCACGCGACGTGGAGGCATTGCCATTGTTTTGCGACCCGGTACCCGGACACTCCATGGCAAGGAGCAGTCGCAGGCGGCCGGAATGCTCCAAATCCGGCAGCCGCGTGCGTCAAATCCCGCGGCCGCAAATATAGCGGCTGACCGCCGGCGCAAGGGCGAGAGGCACAGATTTGGCCGTCGTTGGTTTTTTCCTTGAAGAGGAAAGGGTGATGCAGCAAAGTAGAGATAACTATTTCCCTCAGTTAAGAACCAAGGTATAAATCCAGTAGGAGAAGAACGCACAAATCACCAATACCTGCACAAACAATCAAACACTTGCACCCAACGCGATAAAGGGGTTGTCAATCCCTTCATGGTCAATTGCAAAGGTGAGATCTGATAGACATAGATAAATAAAACTAAACAAAAGATTAAATATTTTTGGGTTTTTTGGTATATAGATCTGAAAATAAAAGATTGCAAAATAGTAGATCGGAAAGTAATATGATGGAAAATAGACCCGGGGGCCATAGGTTTCACTAGAGGCTTCTCTCTTGAAGGCAAATAATACGGTGGGTGAACAAACTACTGTTGAGCAATTGATAGAAAAGCGCAAAGTTATGACGATATCCAAGGCAATGATTATGAAATATAGACATCACGTCCGTGTCAAGTAGACCGACTCCTGCATGCATCTACTACTGTTACTCCACACATCGACCACTATCCAGCATGCATCTAGAGTATTAAGTTCACAAAGAACGGAGTAACGCCTTAAGTAAGATGACATGATGAAGAGGAATAAACTCATGCAATATGATGTAAACCCATCTATTTACCCTAGATGGCAACAATTCAATACGTGTCTCGCTACCCCTATTTTGTCAGTAGGTGAAATCACGCAAGATTGAACCCAAAGCTAAGCAACTCTCCCATTGCAAGAAAAACCAATCTAGTTGGCCAAACCAAACCGATAATTCAAAGAGAAATACAAAGATATCAAATCATGCATATAATAATTCAGAGAAGATTCAAATAATATTAATAGATAAGCTGATCATAAATCCACAATTCACCGGATCTTGACAAACACACCGCAAAAGAAGATTACATTGGATAGATCTCCAAGAACATCAAGGAGAACGTTGTATTGAGAATCAAAGAGAGAGAAGAAGCCATCTAGCTACTAGCTATGGACCCGTAGGTCTGAGGTAAACTACTCACACTTCATCGGAAGGGCAATAGAGTTGATGTAGATGCCCTCCGTGATTGAATCCCCCTCCGGCAGGATGCCGGAAAAGGCCCCAAGATGGGATCTCACGGGAACAGAAGGTTGCGGCAGTGGAAAAGTGTTTTCGTGGATGCTTCTGGTGGTTTGGGAATATATGTGAATATATAGGGGGCAGAATTAGGTCAGGGGTGCCACATGGGGCCCACAAGGTAGGTGGCGCGCCCTACCCCCTGGGTGCGCCCTCCACCCTTGGCGCGGCCTCGCGGCTCTTCTGACTTGAACTCCAAGTCTCCTGGGTGTCTTCTAGTCCAAGAAAAATCATCGTGAAGTTTTATTCCGTTTCTGCGAAGCTCAAAAACAAGGAAAAAACATAAACTGACACTAGGCTCTAGGCTAATAGGTTAGTCCCAAAAATAATATAAAATAGCATATTAATGCATATAAAACATCCAAAATAGATAATATAATAGCACGGAACAATAAAAAATTATAGATACGTTGGAGACGTATCAAGCATCCCCAAACTTAATTCCTGCTCGTCCTCGAGTAGGTAAATGATAAAAACAGAATTTTTGATGTGGAATGCTACCTAACATATTTATCCATGTAATTTTCTTTATTGTGGCATGAATGTTCAGATCCATAAGATTCATAACAAAAGTTTAATATTGACATAAAAACGATAATACTTCAAGCATACTAATAAAGCAATCATGTCTTCTCAAAATAACATGGCCAAAGAAAGTTATCCCTACAAAATCATATAGTCTTGCTATGCTCCATCTTCATCACACAAAATATTCAAATCATGCACAACCCTGATGACAAGCCAAGCAATTGTATCATACTTTTGCTGTTCTCAAACCTTTTCAACTTTCACGCAATACATGAGCGTGAGCCATGGACATAGCACTATAGGTGGAATAGAATATGGTTGTTGTGGAGAAGACAAAAAGAAGGAGATAGTCTCACATCAACTAGGCGTATCAACGGGCTATGGAGATGCCCATCAATAGATATCAATGTGAGTGAGTAGGGATTGCCATGCAACGGATGCACTAGAGCTATAATTTTATGAAAGCTCAAAAAGAAACTAAGTGGGTGTGCATCCAACTTGCTTGCTCATGAAGACCTAGGGCAATTTGAGGAAGCCCATCGTTCTAATATACAAGCCAAGTTCTATAATGAAAAATTCCCACTAGTATATGAAAGTGACAACATAGGAGACTCTCTATCATGAAGATCATGGTGCTACTTTGAAGCACAATGTGGAAAAAGGATAGTAACATTGCCCCTTCTCTCTTTTCTCTCATTTTTTTGGCTTCTTTGGCCTCTTTTATTTTTTTCCTCACATGGGACAATGCTCTAATAATGAAGATCATCACACTTTTATTTACTTACGACTCAAGAATTACAACTCGATACTTAGAACAATATATGACTCTATATGAATGCCTCCGGCGGAGTACCGGGATGTGCAATGACTCAAGAGTGACATGCACTAGTAGAAAACAGGGCTTTTGTCCCGGTTCCAGAGGGCCTTTAGTCCCGGTTCTGGAACCGGGACAAAAGGGTCGGGACTAAAGCCTCTAACCTTTAGTCCCGGTTCGCTTACGAACCGGGACTAAAGGGGCTCCACGTGGCCACCGGCTGGAGCGGGGCTGGAGGGCCTTTAGTCCCGGTTGGTGTTACCAACCGGGACTAAAGGTGGAGCCTTTAGTCCCGGTTGACTAAAGGAATATTTTTGAAAAAAAGAAATTGAAAATTTTTTTTGAACATTTTTTTGAATTTTTTTCTTTTGATTTTTAAATCTTTGAATTATTTAACAATTTAATCTCTAATCACCCCTCCTCACTACTTCAGAATTTAATCTCTATTCTCTAATTAGCACTCATTCCAAATCGTCTAACTTCCCGGCCGGTCACCCATCCTCCCACTACTCTAGCCTGAGCACGCTTAACTTTCAGGTTCTATCACCTATAGTTTCCAAGTCTGCACTTGTTGTTTTCCTGACAATAGTAAGCTATCAATCCTGTTAACCCTTAGGTCTTGATGTCACATGATTTAATTTTTTGAATTCCAAACAATTATTAAAATAAACAACAATGATTAACAAATAACAATGATTAATTTAAAAACTTTAAAATACTTCAAAAAAAAGGAAAAAATTATAAAAAAAAATCAAAAAATCCAAAATAATACAAAAAAGTTCAAAACGTCCAAAAACTCTATTTTCCCTTTGGAATTTGGTGATTTTAAAAAATTGTCCTAAACCCTAAACCCAGGACTTAAAACGTCCGAAACTGTATTCTAAACAGTAAAAACCTCGGGTTCAAACCATAAAACATAACCCTAAACTCTGAAATCTAAACCCTAGCCCTAAACCCTAAAAACGTTTAAAACGTCCAAAAACTCTATTTTCCCTTTGGAATTTTGTGATTTCAAAAATTGTCCTAAACCCTAAACCCGGGACTTAAAACGTCCGAACCTGTATTCTAAACAGTAAAAACCTCGGGTTCAAACCATAAAACCTAATCCTAAACTCTGAAATCTAAACCCTGGCCCTAAACCCTAAAAACGTCTAAAACGTCCAAAAACTCTAGTTTTCCTTTGGAATTTGGTGATTTTAAAAAATTGTCGAAACGGAAAACTTGTTCAAAAAATTCAGAAAATGTTCTTTTCCAAAATTTTGTTCGCTCGTTTTAAACAATGTTCGTGTTTTGACAGTATGAGCAATTTTAACATTTTTTAAAATTCTATACATTTTTTCAAAACTCTGTACAATTTTTTGAAAATGCGAATATTTGAATTTTATAATTTGTTTTTGAAAAAGAGAACATTTAAAAAAAAGTTGTAAATTGTTGTTGTTTACCAAGTTGATTTTGTTCAATTCTCCATGCTTCTTGTTGCGCTTACACAAGTGTTATTTTAGCTAGTAATATGTCTGATCCCATCAAAAAATGGTGCTTCTAAAGAATTCACACTTGCTTCCACGGAGCAGGAATAATATTTCCTCATCATACGAATAATTCGCACTCCATCACACCCCAACCAGAAAATTATGTTTCCGCGGAATAGAAAACATGTTTCCTCATCAAACGAACAATTTGTTCCATCACACCCCACCAAAAAAAGATGCTTCCACGCATGAAATTTTTTGCATGCTAAGATGTCACATTAATTGTTGGATTTCAAGATATTATCATATTTTACCAGACAAATCTGCAAAAGGGGGGATTTGATGCAATTCTATGATGCAGAGTTAGAAAACAGATCACAGAGTTAGGAAGGAGAGTAGTAATTAGTGATTTTACTGGACGTACTGTTACCAAACAATTATTGGACGAGCCGCGTCCTTAAAAAAAAAGGACGAGCAGCGTGCGCCCATTCCTTCCTCGAAATAAAGAGGAAGAAAACAAAAAAATAAATTAAATAGTCATGAGATAAAGATGTCCTAGTCGGATAGTCTTGTTTTGTTTGAATGAAGAGGTCATTAGTTTGATTCATGTCGCTCATATTGCTTTTTGAAGTTTAAAAAGAAAGAGAGAAAAAGCGGAGGGCGTCGTTTATGGCCGGTATCAGGACGATGTATTTTAGGAAAAGACCATCCTACCCTTTATTATGAAGCGGTATGGAGAGCAGCCATCGATGTCTGTGTGTGTGTGTGGGGGGGGGGGGGGGGTGTACCAAAGCAGAAATGTAATTTTTTTACTTTGACCTTTAAGAATTTAGATTAGCTTGTAGCAAAATGAAAACTAAATCCTATTTTACTCTCAAGACCATATGATATTTACTACCACCTAAATCATTTTACATCAAAACTTATAGGCTGGGGAGTGCATATAGAGACCTGGCCAGAAATTAATTTGTTGAAGATATTTTATGCTGGGGATGGCATATGGGAGTTGGGATAGTGTATAAATTTTCTTACAAGTAAGCTTGTTTGTCGGGCAACTGCATTTTTTCTTTATCTTGCTACAGGTCACTTTATTGAGAGAAAGGCAGAAGAGTGGCCAAGAGAACAACATATCATGAAACTTACGTCCTTTTAACAATTAAAGACTAGAAGAATACGCTTGCTGCGTTGTTCTACTTTCTGTGCCGTTTATTTATTTTTGTTGATTCACGAATAGATTCTTTGTTGCTCTAATTTGTGGGCTGGGCGGTGTTGTGCATTTCATGGGCCTTTTTTTGTTTTTGGTGAAACCTTGCACGGCGAGATAAGATCCAGATAGAATCTCGCTACTTGTTCAGCCTCCAAACGAGTGATTTGAATTCGAATCAGGCTCACAAAAAATGATACATATTCTTGGGACTATGGTGTGTTAAGAAGGTGACCAAATCCTAAAGACGGCGGTCGTCCCTCGAGCACCGCCGCTAGTGGTGCTGGCCTATGTTTGGTCCGGAGGAGGCGGTGATGGGCCGGGCTGGCGGCGCCCTGTGGTGGTACATCACTTTGACATGCATGGATAGTTGGCCGCACCACTAATGTACCTTATACCAGATGTACATAAGCGACACGTAACCAATTATTTTACCACACCAGATGTACATTAGCACCACGTAACCTTTTTTTACTCGTAAAAAATAAGTGACACATACCCTATGACGTGTTGGACACATTTAATTGGATGGTTGACCCAAACGGCAAACAGTATCACACACTCACACACTAACAGACGTGGTCCACATGACCCTCCCAGCCAGGAGCGCTCACAGCCCTCACAATCCACGGAGCTTAGGCTATGTGCTATGCATCTAAAAAATCCAAGTAATCAAAAAATTGTAAATATATATAAAGATTATTGCATGCATATGAGTTGCGCGTGTTACTTAATGGGGAAGACATTCTTAGACACTCGATCTATTATCCAAGTTCTAGATTGAGGTGGGGTGACTGCTGTATCACTCAATTTTGGAAAAGATAACATACATTAAGTTGGTTACTTCTGAAGATCCGTTTTCTAGATTCAATCCAATGGATTGCATTTCAGTTAGTACCAATTATCATTTATTCCATATTTTTAGTTGTTGTTTTTTTGTGGGTAATTTTAATTATTAGTATTTGACAGAGTACTTGGTATCCATATATGTTTCTATGCATGTGAAATGGTTTGTCCATGCATCTATTTCTCTTAGCGAAAAGCCAAAAATACTGGCGTGAAAACTTGACGTCATTACTTCTATGCATTTTTCAGGAAAAAGCTATTTGCTCAATCAGCTCTTCGGAACTGACTTTCCCGTCATGTATACTAAAAAAGAAGGTAAGCCCATGCATGTAGTTAGTATCACCTTATTTTCTGATGGGAATGTCTAGGGCACATCTAAATGTGCCCGAGTTGTTGCACATCTAAGTGACTCAATCAAACTAAAAAGAAAAGAAAAAGAGAAAGAAAAATCCACACGAACTCCGCGTAAGATCAATGACATAGAACTTAGATGTGCAATCTTATGGCATGGCATCTAGATGTGCTTTAGCAAAACTGTTTTTTGATTGTAAAGCCCACGTGTACCTTCGATCGGAAATTTGACCAACATATAGACTTATATATTATAAAAGAATATTATAATTTATAATTGTATAACTTTCGTGATATACAATTTGTATTACATTGTTTGAATTGTCAACATAGGATTACATGTGGCCTTAAACCATATAAACAGGAAGGAGGAGTAGTTATTATGGATAATTAATTAATTATCATACAGTTCACCAAAGTTACTCCCCACTATCACTAGCCTTATAAATCATATGAACCAGAAAGGAGGGAGTAGTTATGATGGATAATTAATTAATTATCATACAGTTCCCCAAGATGTATTTAGTGTCACTGGAAACACAAAAAACATAATATTGACTCACGTGTGGTCAAATCAAACTAGCTATTCACTATTCTATACGTACTACGAATCTTCCTAATGGTTTGGAAGTAAATATCTCATGACTTTCTTATATATTTTTGTTTATCCGCCACTTAAAATTAAGTGAATTAAATTAACATTGTACTGTGTGTTAAACAAGTATACTCAAATAATATTTTGGGCTAGTTCTTTTGACGACTTAAAAAATAAGCGCCTCCTCCCCAGCTTTTTCCAGAAGCCGTCTCCCTCATTCATTGTGGCTTCTAAATTAGTTAAGGACTAATACAAGCCTCAATAAATTTTAGGACCGGCTTATTTTTTAAGCTGGGGAGAGACAGCTTATTTTTTAAGCCACCCATAAGAACTGAACCTTAATAGAAGTTTCTATGCTTTCACAAATAGTGTTTTAGAACAAATTATGATGTAAAATCGAAGGTATATTCTGTCTACTCTTTACCCCCCTTTTGTGCTTTAGGATTTGCGCAACTCAAGAGTCCAGTGAAAGCACATAAGTACTCAACTGGGAAAAATCGCCAAACAAAAAGTAAAAGGTTTGAATGTAGCCAGAGATGTGTTTCTTTGACGTGGAAAATGTGTGGGTGCCCTGGTGTGTTTACCTATATTTTCCAAGTTTAGAAAAAATCCAATCTGTTAAGGTAATTTTGTCTAAGTGTGATCTATATACCACTATTCGGTGCTCAACACTCAACTGGTTGGGATCACTAGTGTCACCCCTACCGCGGCAATGCTACATTCACGGGCCTGTTACGGAGGTTTCCAGAGTGCCTCCGACATGGCAAGTTCTTATTGGATTAAGGGTGGAAGTTGGGCCCAATCCAGCTGAAAATCAGGGGGGCAGTGGATCGATTTTATAGTAAGCCCGCGAACAACCCTAATAAACGCCCGTGTGTTCAGCATTTTTGCCCCTACAGTAGGCAGTTCCTTCATGGACAGGTGGTCTACGTCACGGGTTGGAGTCCCTCCTATAGAGAATAAGAAGTTGAACATCATGGTTGTTTTGGTTGAGTGGGTGATCTGAAATGAGCTCAACAACATGGTTTTTTTGAATGAAGGCTAGCTTGATAGATCACACTTTAGAAAATATAAAACATCGATGCTCATCTCTGGTCTAATGCTAGCACTAAATGTCTTGTGTCGTAGTTCTCTTAGAGCGTCTCTAGCCGATCCCCTAAAAAATAGTGGAGTGTCCAGTAAAACTTAGTGGACTATTTCTGCTCCACTATTTTTTGCGGAATAAAACCAAATTCGGATATGATGAACACAATTCGATTAAACATAGCCATAATTTGACACATAGCCACAATATTATACATAGGCATCAACAGAAACATAGTCTACTTAACTAATCTAACCGAAACATAGGCATAAAACTTATAAATCTAGTCGCTATCATATCCGAGCGACTTGCACGTCCTCCTAGACATCCCACCTACCATGGAGTCAGGCCCTCTGTCGTCGTCCTCGTCGTCCCGCAAGATTTGTTGCCATTCGTTCCAGAAGCCGGCTTCGTTGACACCACCACTTCCGCTGCCTCCTCCGCCACCTACACTTCGCTGCTTCCTTTGTCCTCGTCTCGCTTGACAGGATGATGACCTCTACTCCAGGACCCCGCCCTCTTCTCGTACAGGTGCGCTCCGCCTCCACTAGCTCTTGGTATTGGTGGGGGAGCTCCGCCATGTATGCCTCGGTGGCGGCCTCCATTGTGAGCCTTTCCCTTGTCTCCCGGTCCTCTCTTGTCTGCCACACATTCACCACCCCAGCAGAACTGGATCTACAGGAGGCATTTCACCCCCACTTAATGTTTCGGCAGCTCTCGGCACCATGCAGCCGACCGACCAAATGTCGTACTCGCGGGCGGCCTTCTCGATAGAGTGAAAGCCCAAGACAGTGCTTTTTATGAGGTGTCGATCCGTGATCTCAGCCACCCAGGTGCCTCATGCCGTTGCCGCACACCGTGATATGGCCTCTGTGGCGGCGGCGCGGAGAGAGGTCAGGAAGCTGGCAAGCTTACCACGGAGGCAGATGGGGCCGCACTCAATGAAGTACCACAGCGGCGCGTGAGGAAGATGCGTCGTCGCTACACTTGTGGCGTCGCCGCTCCAAGCTGTGAATGGGTGGTGGGGACGGCGGCCATGTGATCTGGCCATTGCGGCAATGGTGGGGGGCGCGGGAATAGTGAGGAAGTCGCTGGCGAGATGTGAGTGATGGGGATTGGGGTGAGAAGAGGTAGGAGGTGTTGGGAATTTACTCCGAACCCGAGCGGTGGAGTACTTTTACTCGCTCGAAGTAGCGAGGAGTAAATATATACGCCGCTACAACTTTTACGAGATCGGCTAGGTTCAAGTTAGAGGAGTGAGTAAGACCAGATTTTTACTCCTCTAAGGTTTTAGGGGGTCGGCTAGAGATGGTCTGGCAGGTGGTCTAAGATGTTTTGGCTGGATTTCTCCTAAGACCTTGTATTTCTTACTTCCTTATTTATTAATCACCTGCATTCCTCCTCATGCTTCCAAAAAGAGTAACATACAAATTTTGGGCTAATAATTATATGCATCCGTGTGAAAAAATAATGTGTACACATATTTGTTGTTTTATACTCTCTCTCTCTCTCTCTCTCTCTCTCTCTCTCTCTCTCATCTCTTGTGCTAATGACCATATTTTTGGACCAATATGTACATATCCATTCTATCCAGAATGCATCACAATTGTTGGATTGTAAAACTTTTAGTTGTACTTTTATTTTAGGAAACAGAGGGTGCACAAATCCCCTCTTGCATGTATTATATTTAAAAAACCAGAATGCTATTTTTTTTTAGCATACAAGAATGGTATCCATAGGAGATGAAAATTGTACATGTGGATGTAGGCACTTCACACACACTTTTTTTCACTGTAAAATGTTCATCCCACAAATTGGGATGGTGATAGTAAAAATATTACAAAAATGACAATTCTTTTAAAATACATCTTAACAAGTTAAGATTTACTATTTGGGGAAAGCATTTTATGTCAATTGTAAACCTTTAATATTTATATGCAACTACACAGACTATATTGTATGTGATTTTTTCCATGCCACCACCATGAGATATTCGTCGAGTGGTGTTCACTTTACAAGAACATTTTGATGCCTACATTTATTCTCTCATGGTTCTCTCTCTCTCCACCCTGCGATGAATCCATGCAACCATTTCTTATCCACTAGGGCAAGTAAAAAAATACATGGAATAGGAAGAGTGCCTCTGAAATGCCCTATCACAATTCTTAAGAGTCCCAACCACAACTTTGGATCTTGAGTGGATAATCTAATGAGGGGTGGATGTATCCTCTCCACTTGGTAGAGAGGATTTTGTTAAAATTGAGGGCAAGGCCGGGAGGTTTCTGCAAAAAAATATGATGGTCGGGGCCATCCTACCTCTCATATGGGCTGCCCATTTGGGTGTAACACCCCCTTGTAATAAGCTCTGTGACACTCTGTTAAAATTGCCAAGTCATGATCATTTGCAGTGCCAATCATATGGGTTAAAGATCCAATTCAAATTCTCATCTGAAAATCAATTCAAATTCAAAAGTGAATTATAAGTTGATCAAACACCTATTGGGAAAATGTTCATTAAATGCAAATAATCCATGAACAATTATAAATCAACATCAAACTAATTGGAGTTAGGTAGATGACTCAAACAAGATGGAACAGCCCCAAAAACAGAATATTTGTATATTTAAAATCATATTAAAACCAACCCAATTTCAATTCTGCCCAAACCACTTTTTGGTGAGAGATAATATTGCATTGCAATATTTGGGCCAACTCCCACATTTTTCAAAAGTGCACAAGTGCCCTAAACATTTCAGAACAGAATGAAATAAGAAAAACAAAACAGAAAAAGAAAAAGGCTAAGCTGGACTGGACCAAGTGCACATGCACTGGCCCACCCAGCAGGCCCACCTTACCTCTCTCCCCTCCTCGTGTCATCATCTCCCCTGGCCGAGCGCCCCCCGCCGGCGAGCGCTCGACACGCCGCCGCTCCACCGACGAAACAGGGACGCGGGAGGATAAGGGCAGCTCCCGTTCGTTCCCCCTGCTCCCCTGGCCACTCCTCTCCCTCTCGCTCGCTCTCCCCTCTCTTTCCCCCGCCAGATTCAGCGAGACCGAGCACCGTCCTCGCCGCGGCTCTGCTCCGCCGCGGCCATTGGCGACCCTCGATCGTCCACCGTGTCGGTCAGCTCCGCCCTCGCCTTCTTCATCTACTGGAGGCTACGGGTGGAGCCGAGGAGCCCCGCTGACGCTGCATGACGCCGCCCCCTTCTGCTTCGGCTCCGGCGAATCCCTTTCATCTCCGCGGCAGCTCGACTGCAGCTACTAAACCCCCGAGGGCCACCGTGTGCCGCACTGTAAGCCACTGCTCCCCTCTGCCCTTCGCGTAGATATAGTTAGCTGCCGCACCATCGCCGCCATGTCCGAGTCTCTGCACGCCGCGGGTGAGCCCGTCGCCGCGGCCACCACCGTCGTTGGCAGCGCCCGAGCCCAGACCCGTGCTCCTGGTGCTCCCAGGAGCACGTAGCACACGCGCACGCGCTTCCTCGCCCCGTAGCCACGGATCCGACGATGGCCGAACTCCGGCGCCGCCCGCGAGCTCACCGCCGGCGACTCCGGTCGAATCCGGGACGAGACCACTCCCACGGACGCGGTCTCTGAGCATTCGAACGCACCCAAGAACACGCGAAACGGTGAACCACAGGCGATTTCCGATGCCGGCCCGCGCCCTCCGCCGCGTTTTGACGTCGCCGGCGACGAGCCGCCGGCCCCGCTGACGTGGCACAGGTAGGACCCACCTCTGGTCGCTGCCAGCGGCCCGTGGGACCCAGTTGACTGAGTTGACTAGTCAACTCTTCTGACTGGGCACTCTGTGCCAATGACATGTGGCCCCTCGACTAATTAATCTAAAATGATTTAATTAAATGGAAACTAATTAGTTTAGCTAATGTCTCACTGACATATGGCCCGACTCCTAATTAACCTGACAATTAAGTTAACTCAATATTAGCCATAACGAGGCTGACATGTGGGTCCCACTGGACCCACATGTCAGGTTTGACCTGGTCAGCCGTCTGTTGACTCTGACGTCACAGTGACGTCATGCTGACGTCATATTTCATTTTCTGTAAATTAAATAAAATCGAAAAATTCAATAAACTTTGAAAATTAATAACTTTTAAACCGTATAGCTCAGATCGAAAAAGTTAAAACATGAAAGTTGCTCAGAACGATGAGATGAATCTGATCGTGCCGTCTGTTTCCTCATCAGAACCTCCTACGTAGAAGGACTCGTAACACCGGACCCGAATCCGGCAGATGAATAGTGTACACACCCCGATATTAAATCCCAGAATAATTCTAAAAATAACCAAATTGACTTAGATGCATATTTAGGCACCTCTGCACTGCATCATAGCATAGCACGCACCGTGTGTCATATGTTTGCATTATGTTTACCTGTTCTCTCCCTCTTCTCTCTCGGTAGACCCTGGACGTTGACGTAGCTCCCGAGGCAGACGCAGCTCAGGAGTACGACTACGTCCCCGACGACACCACCGACGATCTTGCCCTTGCCCCCGAGCAAACAGGCAAGCACCCCCATTTTGAGCATGCCTATATCGCCTATTCTCTTCTCTCTATGCTTGCATTAGAATTGTTACTGCTACTGTTTTCCTATATCTGCTGCATAGCATGTTTATTGTAACCTGCCTTGCTACCTTGTTGGTTATCCTAGACTGCTTAGCATAGCCTGGGTAGAGCACGACAGAGACCCCCACTTGCTCCCCGACTGCCCTGCTGGATATCAGAAGACCCGATCACCGGATTGAAGATCAGACCCTGACACGACACATCACTTCCCTCTTTGTTGCCGACACTACTGGGTTACCATCGAGTGCCGAGGGTGATACCTCTCAGGACTGCTGATGTTAACCTTGTAGGTTAGCTACTCGGACGTGGTAAGCGAGGGTGATTCCTCCTACACTACCTCTGATACCGACATCGTCGTGCAACCCTTCAGACGTGAACATCGAGGGTGATTCCTCATCCATTCACCTGATGTTAACATCAGAGGGAATCCCATCGAGGGTGATTCCTCAGGGTTCCCCTTGTTGTCAGACACACGGTTACTATTTTCATTTGACTTACACTGAACCATGTTACTAAAGACGGGTCCACCCTGAGGGGTACCCGCGCGAGCTTCATGCGGAGTAATGTGATCGGTGTACCTTGAGGGTACCCGACTTGAACACGAGGCGTGGCCGGGTATCCTTGCCCTTGCCACAAGTCCTCGAGACGGGGCGACGGGGGCACATCTTTCGTGAGTCTCTGCTCGTTACCGCACTACCAACACACTTAACGGTTTGGATATTTGATCCGAGGGCCTCTGGCCCGATAGCACTAACCATCACGTGGGCATAGTATGGGCGTTCTGCGTCGTATACATCAGCCAAAGCTCTATTACGTCAGGAGGAGCGGCCCGTTTTGGATTGGACGGGAACGCAACTGCTCTTGTATTAAGGGGTTGCTAGGTCTGCTTCCGAAACGTCCTCGCAACGTGCAGGGTTCCCGGGGCGAAGGCCCAAGACCCCGGGGCATAGGTTAGTCCGGCATGCTGACCTCTCTTTAGAGCCTAGGTCGGGTTGCGGCGTGTTGCTTGGCCGAGGCGGGCATGACCCGTAAAGTGTGTCCGGGCCGAGTTAAGCAAGCGTGGTGGGTAAGTTGGTGCACCCTGCAGGGAAGAAACTTCTATCGATAGCCTGTCCTACGGTACGGACACTCGGAGTTGTATCCCGATCGGTACAACTAGAACTTGAGTTGATAACTGGATAGTACGGCTCTGGGATTGCTTTCTCGTAGGGAGTCGAGAAAGAATCTCAGGTCGAGGTTGATGAATACTGGTACTACTACTTTACTTTATGTAATCTGATCTCTTCTATTGCTGCAAGACTGCAGAAGAGCTGAAGATGCTAGTCTTCGATAGGACAGGCTTTCCCCTTCTATTCTGGCATTTCTGCAGCCCACCACATCCACTATCACAGCCATTCCCTTGAAAATGTTGCATATGTAGTGTAGATCCTTGCTTGCTGAGTACTTTGGATGAGTACTCACGTTTGCTTTACTTTCTTTTCCCCCATACCCACTTGATGTCAATAGACGACGGAGCCCCTGAGTCCGACGCCCCCGTCGACGACCACTACTACTACCCGCCTGGCGACTACTACTACTACGAGGATCCGGCTGACGACCAGGAGTAGGATCGGAGGGCCCAGGGCAGGAGGCCTACGCCTTTCGATCGTAGTATTTTATTTTACCCTGCCTCTGTGAAGTCATCTCTCTCTGTATTATATCTGTACTCAGATATCTAATGCTTCCGCTGACGCTGAATGCTTTGAGCTATGTATTCGAGCCCTCGAGGCCCTGGCTTGTAATATTAAGCTTGTATGACTTTATTTGTTTTAGAGTTGTGTTGTATATCTTTAAGTGAGTCCTTAGGCTTGATCATGCGCATTTGCGTGTATGATTAGTGCATGATTAAGCCGGGGTGTCACAGGTTGGTATCAGAGCCGACTGCCTTTAGGAGTCCCCCTTCCCGATTCCTTGGCCGAAGTTGAGTCTAGAGGTCGAAAGCTGTTTTACTAACTTGGCTGTGTGGCTTATGGCCCCACGTCGCCATCTGGGTGGTATTAGGATCTTTTCTTCTGATCTTTACTCTGGGATTCTGATCTCTCTTCTATTCGGGTAAAATGATTTTTACTAACACCGACATTTAGGTTCACGTAATTCCCATCCATCCGGAGAGCTGGATATCAGTCCGATTTCCTCTGTCGTTGATCTGATTAGCCTGATAATCATTTCCTTTCCTTGTTTTGTTTAACCTTTCCTTCGGGATCGGTCATATTTCACATTGTCTTATGACAATTCTAAACTTCTCTATTTCAGATGGATCGTCTGTTTCCACCGCGGCCTACGACCCAGCTTGTGCTTCGCACTTGGGCTCGTGATGCCCCTGGGTTTCCAGCTGTTCTGATCGCCCTCCTGACTAGACTGGGTTACCGCTGGTATCCCGAGTACATGGTCTATAGGTTTACCGCAAGTTCAACCAGGAGCAGTACTATGTTGATGTAGGCTCTACGATCAGCAGAATGACTCGACACACTGAGCTACACCTTTTCCACGGTATAGGCGTGACGATTGAGATGGCAGTCCATGATGCCGCCTACTCTGCTGTCGTACGTCTCGAGGAGAGCACAGTGCTAGCCTGGATGACTCTGTGTTTCGGTACATTCTGTATGCACCTGTTGGAGATGCTACCGGATACTACACAGCTATCTGTGCCCCGTACGAGACTCGACGCTACGACCCACAGATCTTGATTCAGTGCACTCAGGCTCTGGATCGCACTGTTCGGGCTCTTGCCGTTAGTTGTTCGCCACTCGAGCACGCTACTACGAGGCTATACACAGTTGCTACCAGCTGTTCGTGCAGGGATACATCCGAGCATATCCTTTACCCACGCAGGACTGAGATACCCGCGTATGGATTGGCCTGCAGTGGGAGGTCACACACGCCTGCACGTGGACCTCTTCTTACAGTTCGAGACGGTTCTGCATCAGAGTCACTAGCACAGGTCCCGCCGCGACGAACATTCGTCGTCCGCACTGCAGTTACCCCGTTTCGGTGGTTTTCTCCGACGTTGATATAGCCTTTGCTATGTCGCGTTGTGTACTTCCTTACCGCGTGCCTGCGTGCCGCCTAGTGTGTCTCTAGCTTTTCAATTGCGCGTTATGCTGCCCGACGTAACCGACTGAGTATGGATCTGTTGTCTTAATGACTACTTTAAGCTCTATTGCACTCTTTAATAACGTCGAGTTACATCATGTTTATTGCTAAACACTTGCATGACCTACTGCTAAACTACCCCTGTTGAATTAGCAGGATCGGTGACAACAATCCACCACCACCGCCGCCACCACTGATTATATGGCAGCGATGTTGCAGCAGTTTGAACTCAACCGCCAGTTTTATGACGGGAATTATGCAGCAATTCCCTCGTCCTGATGCTAATCAGCAGCCACCTACCATCACCTTGCCAGAGTTTATGAAGCTCAGCCGTTGTTCTTCCAGCCTCGGTCAATCCCCTGGATGCCGATGACTGGTTGCGTGACATCTCCTATGAGATGGAGTCTGCGGTGTTGCCCAGTTCAACTATGTCACCTTTGCGACGTATTCTCTGAACGTCCCACTGCTCAATGGTGGGCACTCATCGACAGACCCTGCCACTGGTACTGTCGTCACATGGGCAATTCAAGATGCTTTCCGTGCTCGCTACATACCTCTTGCTATCATAGCTAAGAAGAGGCCGAATTCCGTAGTCTTGTGCAAGGAAACAAGACTGTGGAAGTTTATCAGCGCGAGTTCCTTGAGCTATCTCACTATGCCGAAGAGGACATTCCTACTGATGAACGCAAGACGGAGAAGTTCCCGAAGGATTGCACCATGACATTCAGCTAGCTCTGACTTGTCCAAGACTATCCTGACTTCGCCACCTTGGTGAATAAGGCTATTATGGCTGAAACCGGACTAAAAGCATAAGGAAGCGTCCAGACGCACACGTGAGGCGGGCTCATCTTCGGGCTCGTCTTCCCAAAACGTCGCATCTGGTTTCCCCAAGGCATGTTCCGTTCAGCCGCTCCTGCGCACAGGCCATCTTATGTTGCACCAGTCTGCCACCTCCACCGCCGAGACACCCTCTGCCAGCTCAGCACCTCGAGCTCCAGCACCCCGTCCTGACAGCGGACTGTGCTTCAAGTGTGGCTAGCCAGGCCACCGTGCCAGAGATTGCTCTCAGAATCAGAATCAACTGGCTCTTCCCTGCCGGCCGTGGTATTGGCCGTGGTATTCCTCAACAGCGCAACTATAATGCCAGACCTTCTTATGGTCGTGGGCAGAGCTACCACGTCAACATGTCTGAAGCTCCGGATCAACCAGATACTTGATGGGTAACCTTCTCGTAATTCAGTACCAGCATCTATTTTATTTGATTCAGGAGCATCACATTCATTCATGTCAGAAGATTTTGCATTCATGCATGGCGTTAAGTGCGACCAACCTACATCATCCGTTAGGAGTTGACACTCCGCGGGTAGATGCCGAGCCTCTTTGTTCAGCCCCGAAGTTACTATTGAAATTGAGGGGTTGAAGTTTCAAGCACTCCCAATTATCTTGAGCTCTTCCAAGATTGATCTTATCTTGGGAATGGATTGTTGAAGGGCGCACTACGCCTTGATCAACTGCGCCACTAAAGTTGTACACCTCGTGCACCCATCGAATGAGTTAGTGAATTATCAAAGCCTACCTCACCCAGAACGCCGAGCTCAAAGTTATGCCTTGAACGCGTTGAATGCTTCTTCTCGCTTGAGGGGATCGAGAACATCCCAGTTGTTTGTGACTTCCCGGAGTTTTCCAGAAGAACTTCCAGGGATACCCCTTGCTAGGGCTGTCGAGTTCGTTATCGACTGAAGCCTGGCACCACTCTATTGGAGCGTCCTTACAAGATGCCTCGCACCATCTTATTGAACTTAAGGAAAATTGAAAAATCCTTAAGGAAAGGTTTCATTCGCCCCAGTTCCTCTGTTGGGGAGCGCCTTCTCTCTTTGTTAAGAAGAAGGATGGAACTAACGTTTGGTGCAAGATTATCGTCCAATCAACCGGCCACTATTCAAAATAAATATCCGCTTCCCCGGATCAATGATTTGATGATCAACTGGCTGGATCTTCGGTGTTCTCTAAACTCGACTTGAGGTTGGGTTAGCAATCACTCTTTGCTTTGCTTAGGACACATCCTAGTCCTTGACGAGAGGCGTCGCAGAAGATTACAAAATCTTTGGGGAATCAGGGGGAGCAAGCACTGGAGCAGTAGTGAGCTTGTTTGAGAGTCTGGAGCTTTCCTGACATTTGTCTGTCCACTCAAACTAACGCCTTTGTGGAGCAGATAGTCAGGGCTTGGCAATCTTGGAGAAATTTTCGATGAAACGTCGACAATAACTGGCAAGCCCGAGAAAACTTCTTACTTGCTTAACATTCTTCGGGGGAGTCCAGTCAAGTACAGCCTGAACTCGTTCGGGTTAACTGCGATACCATCCTTGGATATGACATGTCCAAGGTACGTTACCTAAAAGCCAGAATTCGCACTTAGAGTACTTGGCATAATTTGTGCTCTCGAAGTCCTCCAGAACAAGGCGAAGATGCTCAGCATGTTTTCTTTATTCTTCGAATACACCAGTATATCAATCCATTACCACGACGAACTTGTCGAGGTAATCCATGAATATATAGTTCATTAGGCGGGGAGAACGTTGCTGGAGCATTGGTCAAGCCAAACGACATGACTGTGTACTCATAAGAGCATAACGATAACAAATGCAGTCTTGGAATTCCTCTTCACGGACACGGATCTGGTGATAACCAA
>JAAAXO010000479.1:0-28419 GCA_011799875.1 Thinopyrum elongatum
GATGATTTTTGTTTCATATTTTATATGATGAATTCTTGTGTTCATATATATAAGTAGATATGTATTGTATGTGGCTATATGTATGTATGGCTGTTCATATATGTATTATTTTTGTTTAGAGCATTTTTTGTCTATATGTATTTTTTTGTTCATATTGGTAAATTTTGGGTCATATATGTAATTTTTTATAGCATTTTTTTCCATGTATATAGTTATGTGGGCTAGGTATGTATAGAGGAATAATTTTTCCATGTATGTATGTCGTTGGCGATATACCCCCTCCCCGATAACATTTTTTTCCTTGTATGTATTGGGTTGGCGATATACCCCCTCCCGATAACTTTTCAACATGAGGGGGGAGGGTCGATATACCCATTCCACGAAACATTTTTTATATGTATGTTGGCTATAGGTATGTCGGTGGTCGATATTTATAGCCCCTCCCCGATAACTTTGACATGAGGGGGGGGGTCGATTATACCTCCATCCCAAACATTTTTTTCTAAGTTACTAAGGTAAAATGTCACCCCCACGCGCCGATAACCCCCTCCCCGATAACTTCAACATGAGGGGGGGGGTCGATATACCCTCCCCGATAACATTTTGTTAAGGTAGTGGCTATAGTGTATGTCGTTTGTCGATATAGCCTCACCGATTAACTTTGAAATGAGGGGGGGGGGGGGTCGATATACCCCTCCACGATAACATTTTTTTCTATAGTACTAGTAAAATTGTCACCCCCCCTTCTCGAGATACCCCTCCCGATAACTTCAAACATGGGGGGGGGGGGGCCGATATACCCCTCCCGATAACCCAAACTTTTTTTTTTAGGTATGTGGCGATATGTATGTCGGTGCGATATAGCCCATCCCGAACCTTGAATGAGGGGGGGGGGTCGATATACCCCCCTCCCCGATAACATTTTGTTTTCTAAGTTACTAAGTAAATGTTCAACCACCACTCTCGATAGACCCCCTCCCGATACTTCAACATGAGGGGGGCGGGGGGCGATAGATCCCCCCGGATAACATTTTTTTATTATGTTTGTGGCTATATTGGTATGAGTTGCGATATAGCCCCTCACCGATAACTTTGACATGAGGGGGGGGGGGGTCGATAGGTCGATTATGGGGTCGAGGAGTACCCACTCCCCGATAACATTTTGTTCTAAGTTACTAAGGTAAATGTTCAACACCTCTTGAATACCGGGCGACCAAACTCTCGGGCACCAACCTAGAAAAAAAAGCGTTGTCGATCTCCACCCCTCCCGCCCCTACCCGACAAACTCCGAGGCCAACTCCAAACCACTAGAAGATAAATCCGGTAACTCGAATGAGGGGGGAAGCGATCAAACCCCCTCTCGCCCCGAACAAGTCTATGTATTATTTATATCGCGGTGGACATATATCAAAGTTTGATCATATGTAAAGTTTGAATTTTGACATAGGCAACATTTGATCATATATCAAAGTTTTGATCATCTGTCAAGTTTGACTTTTGACATATGAAACATTTGACCAGGTAAAAGTTTGATCATATGTAAAGTTTGAATTGTGACATTATATAGATTTATCAAGAATGCCCCCATATGGATGTGCAACAAGTGATCCAATTTTTTTCTGATTCATCATATATATATATTCTTCTATATGTCACAAGTGATGTGTCAACGTATTGAAGAATCCCATGGCTTCTCATAGCGGAAGTAACAGGGTTATTATGATGCTATGAAGCTCTGCAAGTTGTTTTGGAACGGAGTCCGGATAGAAAATTCACCTTTTGGTATGAATTCAGCAAAGGCCATCCAATAGCGATATTCGGGAAGGCTCTTTTGCCTTTGTACCAAAAAGCGAAGTATTCTATCGGGAACTCCGTTCCAAAACACCTTTGAAGAGCTTCTACCATTAGAAGCCTGTAATTTTCTGGCTAAGGATGAAAGTTCATGGTTTTCTTGAATTCTTTGACAAACTAGACACGTGACATATAGAAGGGTTTTTAGATGAGATCAGGAAAGAAATATGGACCATTTTCTGCACTCCAGAATGGCGTTCATTTTGGTAAATCCCTTGTCGAGTCCGGAGCGTCGGACATTCAAGAGAGAGGCGGTCCGGCCCAAAACCGTAGAAGCGTCGAGGCTAGCTAGGTCTACGTTGCACTAATCTATCAAATATCTGTCATGTTTGTATTTACTTGCCATGTTGTGTAATATTGCAGCAACCCTATGGAGACACAGAGAATCGAAGCAGAAACGTTGTTGGCGGTACAATAAATCCTCGGCGGAACGGTTGCGTGATATCTTGTCGTATCCAAGGACACCGATGGTCTGGAGGAGAGGGTGAAGCAGGCTCCGTGTGAAATCGACACAATGGAAGGTGGCAAGGACATGATTATGAGCTCCGATGAGAAAACGGAGGATAATGGAGCTGATTGTGCAAAGTCCGGCGAGGCATATATATAATTAAGCCTGTGCTGACTAGCTATTGAGCATTAATGTTGGTTATGTAAACAGATTAACGCTATTCTTCTTCTGTTCTAGCCTCCGGATCGAGCCAAACTTCGGTAAAGAGACGAAGCCCGAAAGAGGTTGCCCAGGGATGAAAAGGTTCACGATAATAGCAAAATCAATGGGCGATGGCAAACCAGTGAACCCAGCCGGCCAAGGAGCATGTTCGCTCAGTGCGGGTTCTTGTTAGGGACATGATCCCGATCAGCATCCACCCAATGGAATAAGCCAAGAGCAAAGACCCATTAAGTGTCTTTTGTCAACGATTAGACAGAAAGATGATCTTTTTGGACCGCGGCTGAAGGCAAATTCACCTACGCAGAGGGCGGATCCCGGATAAGCCAGTATAGAGCAATGGTCAAGGCTCATGCTTCTTAAGAAGGGATGGCAGATCTATCGGAGGTGGAAAGAATGAGTTGTGATGAATCAACGTTGTCGACAAAGGGAAGACTTCAGAATCTCACCGGCCGATTTGAGAAGATAAGAGATCCATGGGCCCGCATTGTGTTAGGCCAAAGGACATAGGCAGAAGAGGAAGAATGATGTCAGCGGCACAAAACAAGAAAAAGCTGCAAAGAAGGGTAGATCACCATCACATGGGGTCAGGTGGCTACCTCAAGCCGGCCGTGTGGGAGGGACAAGGTGAGAAGGACCTGCATTGATAAAGGGGTCGAACCAGAGAAATTGAATGCCACAGACCGTTCAAGGACCTTGGTTCTTAGGGTTGGGTTTGGGGGAACCTTGGACCCTGAAACGGAAGTGCATCGTGGACGAAGGAGCAACTGAAATACCCCGTCAAGAAGCTTCAGAAGTATATCGCCGCAGCGCAGGAAAGGAAAGGGACGTTCGTTTCCCGCCAGAGAAAACGAAGAGCTCACAACAGGCCATCGGGAAGATGAGCCCAGGACGAACACGAGGCACGGCAGGCTCCGTTGCGTGGAAGGTTGGGTTTCCCAGCGCAGGCGGTACAAACCCAGGGAGAGGAGGAGGAAAGTGGACAGACGGAGACTTGAAGAGAGCTGAATGAATGCAGAAGGATACGAGCGCGAGAGGAACAAGACTACTAGTTCAGAGCCAGCGACCTGCCGGACTACCCCAGAACTACCCCTCCCTCTAGCGGAGAAGCAGCGTGGATTCCAACGAGGTCCTCAGCAGCGAACATCACGGCTCCCAGCTACCCCGTGGATTGCATCATGGAGGCTCAAGATGCCACTTATGGACGCAAGGCAGACCTCAAAGTTCAAGGCGGCTGTTCGGCTCTGTTACACTACTAAAACCGGAGACAACTTTTCACTGCCTTCCGATTCCACAAGGCTATGCTGTTGTGATGGTCGATGAAATGGAAATAACGGAGGCTTTGAGGAGCTCCAGCTTGACCACCCTATAGGTGAAGGGAGGACTCAGGCGGTCTGCTCTGAAAGACTCCATGCTATGGCGGAAGGAGCTCATTTCACTTCAGAACTGGACGCCTCCGCCTCATACTCCGGCGAGTCAGGGCACTCCGCTCCACCTGACCGCCTCATCCTCTGGGAGGTGATCAGGTGCACTCCGCATCCTTCTCCGGATGCTCGGCACGTGGCGGCACTCCACTCCTTCTCCCCCGCGTCGGGCGTCCGAGCAGCCCGCTCCTCTCCGCTCGTCTAGCCAACAGCGGAAGACAGCCGCCGCCGCCCGGCTGCTCTGGCGCGTCGTAGCACTCCCGTGCCTGTAAGCAACAATGGAAGGACGGCCGACAGCCACTCCGACTGCTGCCGGAGTCCTAGCAGTAAAGCAGAGGCGGGAGAGGCAATACAGATTCGGTCAGACTTCACGCCTCTAGAGAAGTTACCATACGAGATGGCGACGAGGGAAAACGCGGAGATGGAGGGAGATCTGTCAAGCCAAGTGAGGGGACTTTTTTCAAAAAAAATCCAAATCCGGCGGAGGAAGACGGATACGGGAAATTGGAAGCGCATGTGAAGAACTGAAGCGACCACCACATGCCTCCGCCGGGAAGACAACAATGCCCGCGCTCTTAAAAAGACAGGGGAAGGAGCGCGCCGGTCGGGAACACTTTCCAACTGACAAAAGGTTACAAAGAACGAGAAGTGGAACAAAATTCCCAAGCTAGGGAACAGGACAAAAACAATCGTGCCCACCCGCTCAAGGTGTCTAGCGATATGTCACAATAATCGGAAGGGGAGGAGGATGCAACGTGCGCTGTTTGGGGTACCAATCATGTGATTTACCTGCCTCGCCGATGCACATTTGATACAATGGAGTGGACGAACACAAATACAGTACGGAAAGCTCTCGTCAGACCTGGTGCTCCTCCTCAAACAACGATTGATGCGTAAGATGCCATAGGGTACATGGACACCTGCAAGTCTGGGAAGGATATTTGACGCCGAGAGTAAAGAGGAGTCGACGACCTCGTTGGAATTTGGGATCTGTTGTCTGTTCCCTTTGAGGAGTTCTTCAAGTTTTTCAATCAAAAGGACATCGAGGAAATACATCATCACTGTTACTGTCTGAAAGGAAGTACTATACTTCTATGTAATTAAGTCCTATATATAGCTCAGACTCTTTCATTGTATGTATATATAATTATCTCCACTTTATATTATGCGATTGAAGTCGGCGAATGCAGAGAAATGCGCAAATCTAGATTATTGGGTCATTAACACAAATCTCATAGATGATAATGGACGGTTTACATATAATGCGAAAAAACCGAGGCCAACTTGCGACAATCGTTTGCTTAAAAATCCAAAACAAGATAAAATTACTCTTTCATTACAACTTCAAGTGAGTATAACTGTCTTCTGCATATTCGGTTCCCTTATTACTCGAGGTTATAGTATGTAATGATTGAGGTTATGAATGCGTGCGCAAGCTTCCACACTTTTTCTCAGAGAGATTAAGCTGAGCAGGGACAGTAACGTCTGAGACTCAAGACGAAAGATCCCAGGAGTATGCGGCCATGACTGAATGCTCGCAGAGTAAGTTCAATGATAATATCGCCCATACCGGCAACGATGTCATTTCCTGATATTCAAGGAATTTATTTCCTTTGTCTCCAGTGTGTGGAAAGGTTTCCCCGCAGAAGCCGGGACTGCCGGGGGATATGCGATGTACATCACCCGAAAGTATAGTACTACTAGCTAGTTCCGCGCATTCTCCCTTGATGCTAGCTAGTTTCTCAATAACCATTATAATGCTTGATTTTCAGTTTTGATTGACCTCTATTTCTCGTAACGTGGTTGTGGAAGAGGCGGGAATGGAATAATTTTTGGGGATAACGAGACGTTTGCGCACGTACTCTATTTAACGAACGACATCTAAGCGGGGCTACTCTGAAAAACAATATGAGGCGTAAGCACTAATATTCACAATTTTTCTTAGTACACCTCATTTGTGTGAGTTTCATTATATAATCTATTGAACCCTTCTCAAATTAGATTTAGCAGATGCGGGGATGAAATCTCCTACCACAAGATCGCTTAAATGCAATTCAAGAGAATTGGCTGGATTCTCTTGACCACGTCATCAATCCAGCCGGGAGAATACCATTGTGGAACTTGACCTCGGATGGTAGGATTATATGTATAGAGTAGCTAGTAGGTCGGATAGATAACGAAAACTTGTTGCTTCGACCAATCTCTCGGAGAAGAAGGAGGTGATCACTTCTCTCTGATATGTTCATGACGATCTTGTGTACGTAATGGTTCCGTTTTTGCTTATAGCTAGCGTGTCGAGTCCTAGCTATACGTTATAGGACGTAGCGTCGACCAAGCCGGAGAAAGAGAGGACACTTCTCTTCTATTAGCTAGCTAACACAAATATGAAACCCCTAAATAACCCAAAAACACCTTAAACCCCACCCCCCCCCCCTTTCAAAAAAAAAACAAAAAACCCCAGCTCATGAGCTGTACGTGACACGTGGAGATCTTTGGTCCCGGTTTGGTGTTCCAAACCGGCGGATAAAAGGACCCTCCTCTATGGGCTAGCATGCAGCGGCAACGTGCGAGCCCATCTGTCCCGGTTCGCTTAAGAACGGGACAAAGATGTTTGGGCTTTTAGTCCGACCCTTTAGTCCCGGTCCGAACGGGACAAAGAGGCCTTATGAACCGGGGAACAAAGGGCCTTGTTTTTTCTACTAGGTGTAATATTGACTTCATTTTTTGCGAATCCTACTATTGTTTGTTTTTGCCTATGTGGCGATTTTGTGCTTGACGCTAAGATTTCATGTGGTTTTTTTATTTGCTGTAAAAAAACCCATAACTAAAGTCGCTGCTCAAAGGGATGACGTATGAATGAAATGGGAAATTGCCTTATTTTTAAACTCCATTGGTAGGTATAGGAGTTGGGGTTTTTATTAAAATGAAATACATCGCGAGAGCCCAGCACAGGAATCTGGCAAGCACAGTGGAGAAGCTGGAGACCTCGAATTAACCTCCCGCCAAGCACCAGGCGATCATTTGGAACCGAAGGTGAAGGGTATCCATCGACGTCTCCTTTCTGCGAGACATTGGGCGCGGCGAGGTCGTGGCCCGCTGGTGGGCGGTTTTGCCTACAGAGCTAACGGCGGGGGGCAGGCGGGTGCTTGGGCAGGGTGAGCTACCAATGTAGGTCAACCGCAAAAAAAAAAAAGGTTCGGTGATGGGGAGTTACCCTCGGAGGATCGGAGGGTTGTGGAACGGACCCTATACTTGTCGGCCGGCGAGGCGGAGGTCCCGTCGCTGGGGAGGATTGAGGGACCTCATCGGATTTCTTCCCTTGGTTTTGTTTTTTTTGGAGCGAATCATCAGATTTCTTGGGAGAGTACTGGGCCCAGCCCGCGGGACAGTAAAGCCCATTTCTTTCGTTCGTTTATGAGATTTCAGGACCAGCTCGTACCACCTGTACGTACTGTGGTGGGGACGATGTGAAAATCAGTGTCTCAAAAAAAAAAGGTTTTCAACGCAGACTCGTTTAGTGTCGCAAACTGCAACCCAATATAGAAGCAACTCCAAGGAGATCCCCTATCAAATTTAAATGAAGTTGTAAATGTTCACTTTTCTTTCCCATGGGCTCAATATCATCATCATGTAAAATCTTATTTTTCCATTTTTAATTTGTTCAAAACTACAACTAAAAAGAATAGGGCCGGGCAAATAAGCAATAGAGGATGAAAAGTGAGCGGCGGGGTGCGTGGCGGAGGCAGCGCATGGCGACGGCGCCAGATGAGCGGGAGGGGCGGCGACGGCATCACATTGGCAGCGCGGGTGGGCAGCGAGCAGGGAGGTGGCGGCGAGCGTGGCGGGCCGGCGGGGCCACGGCCTCGCACGGGCAGAGTAGGTAGCGGGGCAGCGGCGGGCGACGGCTTTAGGGCACTCCAGCGAAATGGGAGCGGTGGCGTTGTGTAGCGAAGCGTGGGGGTGGCGGGACGGAAGGCCTAGCGGCAGAGTGTACGGGGGAGGTTTTGAAGGGACGGGGCGGATTATGGGCGGTCCAGCGCACGGGGGAGGTAGAGGGAGGTTTTTTTTTTTTTTGGTATAGACGACGTGTGGCAAGGCGGCCGCGCCGGAGTCGCATGCAGGGAGCAACGCATCGAGCAAGGCAGCGGCACAGTGCTGCGGGCCGGGGGCTGGGCAGTGCAGGCCGGTCTGACGCACGGGAGCAATGGCTGATGGCTGCAGCCTCGTGGTGAGGGTAAGAGAGTTCGCTCCTACGGCGACGGCGGTGTGGGCGTTCAGCAATGCGACTGGGCGAGCGTTTCGGTTGGGCCGGCGGTGGTGGCAAACCGGCGGTCCGGACGTGCAGCATCGTGAAGGTTTCAGCCGGTTATCCGCCGGCCGCGAAATTATACGGAAGGCCATCTTCTCGATAAAACTGGAGGACGGGGATGATGTTATACGGGCATCCCATAAAACACTTTTTTGATTTACGGGAACGCGAGTTGGAAGCCTTTTTGTTACATCCAACTTCCCCATAACGATAATTTTTTTAGAATACAATAGTTATGAGATGCTCAATGCAGTGGTTTGAGCAGCTATCTTCTAAACAGGAGATGAGATAGTACAATTTTTTTTTTGCAAGGAGGGCTGCACTAAATAGCCCGAGGGCGTTGACGGATGATTATAGATTCGTTAGCCTTGTTGCGTCTGTATCTCAGTTAACAACTGGCCTGGACCCACAACAAAACGAAGTGTAAACGCCAATAAAGCTGATGAAAGCGTCTACCAGACTCTCAACACAACTTAAAAGAAACACACAATGTGTTGGCCTTCCCAATGCATTAGTGCCTCCACCCACTTTTTCAGTGATCCAAAGCTAGGATACCTCATTTCACGGAACGTGAAATTGCATCTGGATTTCCAAATGCAACACAAATAATTTCACAAACCAATTATAAAATACAGGTTAAATCGGCATGCGGGTCGGAAGTTAAATTTGACGCAATTCATATTTCTTGTGAAGTGTTTCGTTAATTTTTGAACTCATTTATCCTAGTTGAACCATGCTAGCGCTGCCGCCGCAACTGCCGTTGCTTTGTAACGGACCCATGCTTATAGTCACCGCCCGCCCACCTCGACATAGCCCTCCTACTCTCGTCCTCGCCTAACTAGGATCCCGCCTAACAACGCAACACCAGCCACATTGTAAAGACAGAGTCAAGAGCGTCGATGAGGCATCTGCTAGTTATTACCACTCAAATGTGTTTTTATTACTACTATTGACTTCTTTTTTGCGAATCACTCACTATCATTTTTTGCCTAGTGCCTATTTGTGCTGCATGCTACCTAATTTATGTGTTCTGCCTGATAAAAACCAGAACAAATTCCTGCTCAAATGATGAAGGTAGAAACTGAAATCTCGCCTAGATTTTTTTAAACTCCCGTTTGTGCTTGTAGGAGTTTGCGGTTTTTATCTAAAATGAAATACATCATCGAGAGCCCAGCCCAGTGAATGGCAGGCCCAGCTGAGAGACGAGTCGGGGTAGGTGCTAATACAGGATCCCGACGATCTGAGAGCCGGACTTCACATGTTTGACCGATAGATTAGAGATGGTCGCGCCCGTTACCAGAGTCACTAATGGGAAGCGAACGGCGACACACTAGCAAGCCTCCAATTTAGCGCGGGGTAGTTGCTTGCCGAACATAGCGATCGTTGTACGATCGACGGTCCGTTTCTTGTTGCGTTTTTTGTCCGATTTTTCGTGGGTTTATTTTTCATGGTTTTCTTTTGGTTTTTTTCTTTTTTCTTCATTTTCTTGTGGTTTTCTTGTTTTATCATGATTTTTATCAATTTTTTCATCCCTCATTTTGACTTTGTCTTATTCTTTCTTTTCATTATTGTTTTTTTTCTTTGATTTTC
This sequence comes from Thinopyrum elongatum, assembly GCA_011799875.1. Taxonomy (NCBI): domain Eukaryota; kingdom Viridiplantae; phylum Streptophyta; class Magnoliopsida; order Poales; family Poaceae; genus Thinopyrum; species Thinopyrum elongatum. The sequence goes on from JAAAXO010000479.1 coordinate 9,842, forward strand.
CATCGGTTTTTTTCTTTTCTTTTTGTTTCAATTGTGGTTTTATCGGTTCTGTAATTTTTTAACTAGTACTACTTTTTCTTGATATACAAGTTCATCTAGGTTAGAGCACACATGAAACATTTCTGAAAGACACTTTGGGCATTATTTCAAATATATGAGATTATTGTTAAATAATGTTTTGGGGACACGATTTTTGAATACACAGTAGTCATTTCCAATAAACATTTAAACAATTGTTTATTGGCATTAAACAATTTTCTAAAACAACAAGAAACATTTTTTACACATTGTGAAAACATGTTATTTTTCAGGAACATTTTTTGGAAACAGTGAATATTTTATCAAAGTACATTAATCAGATACAAACAAATTATATATGTTTTCAGTTTCAGTTCAGTTATCCTTTAACCTATTTAAATATTTATGTGCCATATATAACCATCATTCGCACTGAAACTACGCGTGGAGTATATACTAGTTTGAAAGACAAGACCTTCGCTTGGTGTTCACACAGCCAACCTTCATATGATTCTCAGCGTTCCGAGTTAACATTAGATCTAGACTAGATGTCTGCTGATGTTTAAAAAAAACTTCCTGACCAAACGAAGTCATCAGTATAGAAATGGCACCGTCCTCCCCTTGGGGGAAAGAGCAAACCAAAAATATATTCTTTGTACGACTGTGCCTCCAGTAGTCTTGGGCGTGTGATTACCTAATTATGAACAAAAAGTGGAGGCCATCGAATAAGCCGTCATCGTGTGCATATATTATAGGACTGGATAATCAAGTCCTTCGTATTTTAATTGTTCCTGCTAACACTCCCAAAAATCATGGAGACGTTGCTCAGCAGTGGCAAGCACCCGCCTGGTCCACAACCGACACTCAGTCATGTTATCCTTCCATGGTTAGGACATGGTCCCCGCACCCATGCTCTGGTGGTCGTTCGATGAATACTGCTTCACGGGGATACGAAGCCAGGATGTACACTCAGACTTCAAAGATTAAGCTAATTCAGACAGTATCGGGACCACGGCCTACGCCCTTTCTTTCTCAATCAACGTGGGCCTTATAGCTGCACTAAGCCCATACGGAGGACCCTGAATAACAGCGAGATAGTATTTACACTGCAGGAAATTCAATTGAGATGATATATCAGAAGAAAACGGAAACCGAGTATATTAATATAGTATGAAAGAAAAGCGAAATCCTTGATGATAGTACGAGCCTCGGACTTAGGATTTGAAAATCCCGAAGCAAGTATAGGAGTTCAAATGACCACCACTCCTAGGGCAGCGGTAAATGATGCAATCATACCGTAGATGAAATAAATAAACAGATCAACCGGAGATGGAAATTTGATCTGAACTGCGATACAGAACTCCCCAAAAACTCACTCAGACCTATATAGCGCGAGAATGGGACGGACAAGCCTCCAAAATCAAGCGAAGATGTCCACAAAAGTGCCTTACATCCAACTAACCCCGTCAAGTGTCCTACAAGATGGGGAGAGCCTGATGTAGATACCCAAGAGGAACACTTGGTGAGGGGTAGGAGATTGTATGGCCAATGGCAGCACCTTGTTGCCCTAGGCCAAGCTTGTTGACCAGCAGCCAGCACACAAGATGTGGTTTAGTGCCGTGAAGCAGGAGAGCTCATGCATCACCGGGAGGACAATGTTCTGGTCTGGCAGGAATCCGGACATGGGCACTGCAGCGGACCGTATAGACAAACAACGACGGAAGTCAACCCTCGGATGTCAGCTCCCTGCTTCCATGGATCTAAGGGTCCTCTCAAACAACGGAAGGAATCCTGGCGTTGTATACCAGATATACGTGCAACACGGCGTCCCGGAGTGAAGCAAAGGATGGGCTTCTGCTGGTCGAGCAAGAAGATGGTTGCCTGTTTTGCCCAAAGTCTTGCCCATACAAACGTGTCCAAGCTACTGACATGCCGGGTGAATTTTAATTCAGCATTCAAGTGATTATGAGTCCAGGATGGCTCCAACTAATAACAGTGGTTGATCGATCAAGTGGGAAAATAGAAAAAATTGTACGTACCAACAAGATGAAGACTCTCCTCTCTCAGTACACCAGCGAAAGGGAGTGCGTGCGTGGATCGGCACCTAAGAGAGAGCGGTTCGACCAGATGACGGCACAAACCGGACCGATATCATTGGGACCAATCCTGAAGAGGCTCCCCCGAGAGAGGCCTCGCAGGTTACAACTGCTGTCTATGACCTTAATCACTACCACCGGCTCTCCATTTTCTTGTCCCAACAAGGGCACTTCTCCATGATTGAAACAACTAATACCTCGCTATGGTGTGTATTGTACAAGTGGGATGAGGATATTAAACATAGTATTATGTTTGGGCATGATTGGCACGATTAGAGGCACAGTGAAGGGAACTTTGTGGGGTGAACCCTTGCTCACTTCCCCACCTGTGGCTCATCTCTCCGCTCTCGATCGCTCGAACCAACATAGGGTAGGAGAGGATCATTTTGAAATGAGGTGACAGGGTAGGTGTTGTTCACCAGCGACGTTACGAAGCGCTGGCCGCAACGAACGGTGCTTTGTCTTCCTACAGCAACAAATCGAGCATTAGCTACAATGACAGGAGGGGAGGGGTGAGTATACGGGTGTGCACTGACCGCGCCACGCCGCCGCTTCGAAGCTCCCCCACTCGCGTCAGCCCCCCACGTCCCAACGCTCCGTGCTCGTGTCTCCGATGCGCACTCACGCGCTCTCGCGTGACCGGTGTCCAGCGCCCCGAGCGGTGTCACACCCACCCGTACACCCGCCCAACTCACACACACACACAACACCACACACACACAGCACACACACAACCCGGCGAGCACGTAGACGCAACAAACACACACGTGCTGACACACACATGCACGCAACACAGACCATACACAATGCAGGACATGCCAGTACAAGGTGGTCAGGCGACCATACCCCCAGGCACCGGACCTCACTGCGGACAACGGATAGGAATTGCCTGTCGCCGCGCACATTAGCCTTGGACGCCCCGGCAGACGGCAAGCCACCGACCGCAAGGGACATGGGCTATTGCGCTCAACGAAGTGAAAGATTGATTGAGAGACCAAAAAGGCCAGGCAACTTGGAGACAAGAAAAGTGGGAATAAAAGCAATATATATGTGAGGACAAAGAGGGCAGCAAGTTAATCAACACTGACAGGAAATAACTTACTATACGAAAACTATAGTGATAGGAAATTAACACTAAATATACTAGAGTCAGAAGCAGATAGCATTTCCATCTCGGTCGCTAAATCATGGTGCGACCGCCGCAGATGTGTCGAGACGTCCAGGGAGTTGTACCTTGTCTCGTCTCGCAGGCCTCATTGACGTTGCGATGACCCGTAATGCTTGAAGCAAGATGTTTGGGAGGCTCTTTCCCCGCAAAGCCGATTCGACCTTCGAATGGTAGCTATTATTGCCATGCGACAGACGAGGGAAGTTGTAGTTTATAACCAGATATAAATGGGGATGGAACGTAAAAGGTATCTAAAACCAGATTCATACATGAGATCAAATCCGTTTGTCAAGAGTTGAGAGAGGCTCCGGATTATCCATGAGGAGGAGTCCAATTAGGTCTCATAAATTTATTAAAAGAATGTTTTACCGTTAGCTGCATGTCGATATAACTGGTTGCTACAGCCAAATGACACTACAATTGTACAGATATATTATCAGTGCAATAAAAGAGACCCATGATTTGGCTCAAAAAAAAATCTATGAGGCCAAGCCTCCCCTCAAAAGAGAACAAAAAACAAAAAGACAAACTAACATCCAAGCCGTGTTCGATCCACTCGATCGGCTCAATCCAATGGTGCTTCTCGTTTGCTTCATACCCATTGGCCACTCAATAGATCCGTGATGGCATGTATCAATAGTCAACAAAGACCCCAACGCACGACGCCTTTGCCCCCCAGTTGCCGGCTATGTAATCTTGGCGTAGTATGCTCAGTTCGTCGTCTAGGAACTTCTATGTTGAAAAATGTTGCAGCATGTGCCGTGCAAAGCTAGTTGGACCGTACGACTCGTCGGATCTAGTACGGCTCCGGTTTAATGTACTTTCACGTTCGTGGGGGGATCTGAGTTGCACACGATTTAAGAGTTTTGAACAAAGTGCTATAGAGTAATACGATTGTGGAACAGGTTTTAAAACTAAGATATTACTAGGGGACATTACTAGCGAGTCTTTATTAGAACATTTACATATTAACTTCAGCTAACACGGTGATCTCATGCAGATGCTTATATACGATTTTTTTTTTTTTTGTGAAAGGTGCAATATACGATTTTGACCAAGGGTAAAACTATAGATTACGACATAGGTACATAGCTAGCGGGTAATCTCTCTTATTTTAAATACATACATTTATAACCTGCTTAGCATCATCGTTTGATCTCAGGCAAAGAGGCAGATAGCCCCATCTCAACGCTGGTGGTTTGTGAGCGGCGCTTGCGTTGCGCACAAAGCAGCTGTCGCTGCGGGTACTCGCCGCACGTTCCCCTGGGGGGGGCCCTTGGAGATTCCGAGCGTGGTCTGGAAGGCTTGCAAACTGCCAAACGAACCACCAAGTGGTTCCCGGCGAAGCCGGTGACACCCAGCATTGTGGGTTGCGCAGTGCGGGGTGAGCATTGGTCGGAGGTGAACACCCCCTGCCCTCTCTGCAGGTTTTGTGCAAGTGTTGACTGTCGAGAGTAGGAGTGTGGATGCCGTCGAGGGTCCTGCAGCCGGTTTTAAAGTCCGCGCGAGCAGTTGGCGGGCGAGGCTCCGGACGAAGTCAGAGGTCATCGGTTGGAAGCGGTTGGAGAAGAGCTGCAAGTGGACCTTACTCGGATGGTATGTACAAAAGCCCGAGAGCGCGGGACAGTGTCGACGTGTGTACGAAGGGGTTTGGTTGGGGGAAGACAGACGATGAGTGTTGGAGTGCGTTGGGCTGGCATGCGGGGAGATAGAAAGACGGCACGCAGCTCAGGGGCGGGAGAACGCTGTAGAGGCTGCGAGCGGCAAAGTCGTAGACAGGCTGAACCCCCGGAGAAGGGAAGGCGTAGCGGGGGTGCAAAGGGCCGTGATGTCAGCGCAGGACCGACCGGCCCGCATGCGTGCTATGAAACGTGGCCCGGATGGACTCGATGAGCCTGCAGCGCCAGTGGGGAGGTCAGGTTCGGCGGCAGCTGGAGCTCGCGCCGTTCCAATGTGTCAGAAGAACCGGACGCATCACAGCCCTGTAAAACCACGAATAAAAAGATGATGTCTCAATGATTATTTTTGAACCATTTATGCAACAATATATCATATGATCAGTTACATTGTATGCCTAATGCATGCTTAATTATTATTTCTCTGAGAATCTTCTGATATCAGTATCATTCTATCATCTTACCAGGGCTACAGACCCGTCAGATCACACTTTAGTATTTAAAATCATACTATATGAGATCTAGGCCAGCTGGATATTAAATTACCTGAGGGAAGCAGTCGTGAAGAAGATGCGGAGGAGGCGCGGCGGGCGAGGAGGCTCATCACAGTCTGGAGCGCGGCCATGCACGGCGGAGCACGACGACCGTGCAGCTGCGGGCAGGAGTCGGCATGGAAGTCACAAGGCGAGCCCGTCGGCGGGAGGAGACGAGAGGATCGAGCAGACCTTGCCGAACTCGTCCGTTGGTCATGGAGATGAACGACGCGTGGACAGGATGCAGGGCCATTAAGCACCGCTGGCCACGAGGACCGCACATTGCTACGGGTGGATCGCACGCCATGTGATCCTAGCTTTGCTTCCGTTGATCAGGATGAAGTGGCTTGTAACTTGGGTGCTAGTCGCAAGTGGGTGGCTTCCTACGTCAACCAGAGGAGCCCTTTTTATACCGGAACTAGATGGTCGATCTTGAGGATTGGGCACAAGTCGTCAGAGTATATAGAGGGAGCAGAGATTCCAAAGGGAGCGATCGAGTAGGGTTTTGCCACAGCTACACCACGATCGAAGTTCACATATGCCTTCATCACTGTAAAGACTTATCAAAGTAAATGAACAGAACCTTCGTTGTACCTCTCCCTATTATTATATGTAGTTTTCTTCCCTATTTGCGTTTAGTTACGTTTGCCACAAATATCAAGCGTTGTAAACTTTTGAGAAAGTTTATAAACAAAAAATATATAAACATATATCATAACAAAACAATACAATTAAAATTCATTATTGAATGTAATTTCCATCATGTACGATCTGATAGGGTAAATATTTAGATTGTGTGTTCTATAAATTGGTCAAACTTTATGATGTTGAACTTTAGTCAAATCTAAGTATGAGAGTAAATAAAAACGAATGCAGGAAGTACTTCAAGATCGTTCGACAGGGTATTTATCATAGTTTTAAATAGGGCTATAGTCCGCTATAGGCCGCTAAGCTTTGTCAGCAGGGTGGCACGCTCAAATGGTCGCTTCACAAATAGCCCGCTATAGTGATTTGAAGCCCGCGCTTATTTTCCATAGCCCGCTATTTTAAAACATTGGTATTATACGTGTAGAATAAATGGGCTGTTACATTAACAAATCTGAAATATCAAATGAGGCCCATGAGAAAAATGGCAAGTGGCAATGTGGTGGTACTTAAAGTTTAGTCCACTGCTGCTAGTTGAAGAAATAGTTGACCTCACTCCTCTTTTCCTTTTACCCTTTCGTCGGTTCTCTCACCACTCAAATTTTTTTTGTTTCTTTGTCATTACAAGATTGCAACCCGCGCGTCTTTTTTAGTAACATATATGGCGCACTCGCCTCGCCTGGCAGGGGCCCCCCGGGCACGGCTGAGGCCAGGGCTCACGGCTGTACGCACGACACCTTCAGATGTAGGTTGACGTTTCTATACTTCTTTGGTGTTGTCTTGCGCGAATAAGTCATTGATTTCATTGTCTGTAAGTCGACTTGGAAACTAAGGCGATTTTGATATCGTGGTCAGCGACCACGATTACCACCCTAGTTATCCTATAATATACGCTTACCGGACCTCCGGCCAAAGAAACACCAAACCATCAGTAAGTTGTGCCTCATCTCGCCACTTGCGTCTCCACGGTAGTCTACCTATCGCGAACGGCCAGCGGGTGACATCAGCGTGAGCGGAGAGCAGGTCTCAGAAACTGTGTGTCCTTTGTGATTCCTGGCAGGGAGAGACGAAATTAGGTTTTGGGAAGCGTTCGTTCGATTGCTAAAGTTCGTCATCAGTGCTGTCTTCCGTTCAAGTCGGGCGGTACTACCTCATCATCGCCTCCATCGCGGTCAACAACATTATCGTCGCCAACATCGTCATCAAACAACTCCTTCTTGGTCACAACTACAGCAAGTAACAAACAGTACGCATATGTGTTTGTTCATGTCTCTCTCTATAGTAGCTGACTTCCCGTGCGATGTCTGGTATGCATGTTTTGCAGTTGCCCCGCTGACTCTTTATTTCTAGTTTGCTGTTATCGAATCCCCTTTCAGAATGTTGCACTGCTTTAGTATCTGTTCTAGGTCATGAATATTACTAGAATAATGATTTGCTGACTTAGGTCCTAATATTCTAAACAATACAAAAACCTAAATGTAGGCCATTCTCTGAGGTAACTATGAGGGGATCGCTGATGCAAAAGGCCGGATCAAGTGTAACCGGGTGCACTTCAAGAGTGGCAGGTGACAAGGTCCTGCTCTGCTTACGCTTCGAACGTTTCCAGTAGTGTTGGTCCAGAGGAATTCTGAGAAGATGTGAGAGTAAAATTTCAGCAACGCAAATACTATGTTGTGGGATGCATTTTGGAGTGTTCTTTTGATCGTTGTGTGATGTGTACATGCACATACAAGATAGAAGGCACTGTGGGATGCATGGAATGCCTTAATTCGGTTGCAAAGAGATGAAGGCAGGGAACTGTACATAAGGAGGAGTTTCCCGACTTACAAAGATGCGGAATAAACAGTTATACGGTCAGAACAGCTCACTGAGATACGGTGCATTTGGGAAGGGAAGGAATATGGAACTCCTTGAATGTGTTCTAACCGATAAATTTGTAGTTGGGTGCATGATTGCAAAGTTGCCTCTCATGGAGGGAATTTGGCCACAACTTGCAAACATTAAGAGACAGGAAATACAGTTCAAAAATCCTGATACATCTCTTGATGTGAAGGAGAACGCTCTGGCTAAAGACGCACTGAGAAAGAAGGGGAGTTTCAGCCCTACACAGCAATATGGGCAGAGGTTACCAACACAACAGAAAAAAAGAAAAAAACCTGTTTAATAAAAGACCTACCCCACAAAGGCCAGATTCTGTAATCCTAACACCCTCCGGTCGGAAGAAAGAGAGCGAAAGAGTTTAACAAGGAGAGCTAGAGTGTACGCATGTGGGAAGCCCAAACACTTTTTCAAGGAATGCCCGAACGTGTATACCACAGAGGAAAAAAAACAAGCTCCAAGTACTGTCAACATGGTGGACCGCTAGCAATAATGATGGGATGGTAATTTTACCTATTGTGCTTTCGGTATTTAATCATTCTTGGTTGATTGATTCGGGTTGATAATGTTCATGTATGTGATTGAGTCTCTCTGTTTACTTATATCAATCGCAAGGGATTCTTCATCCATGGAGAAGGGGCACTTGGTCTGTTGTGGGCCTTGGGCACCAGTGGAGATGTTGTGAAGTTTACTTCAGGGAAGATGTGCATCTAAGGAACATGCAGCATGTCCTACTCTGAACCAGAATCAGTTAGCGGCTTCCCTTCAGGTCGAGATGGGTTTAAGAGTTTTTAGAGTTGGCAATCAAGGCAAAGCTATAGTGGGCAGGCTGGCTTCGCTTTTCCCGTTCATTTTTTTGCAAATAAGTTAGTAAACCAAATTGGTTGATAGTGTCTAATGAGGATGGCAAGTGTGTGAGCATTCTCATTTATGTCGAATAATTGTGATTAATGAGCTGCTATCACACTAGTAGAAAACAGGGGTACTAGGTCCCGGTTCCAGAGGGCCTTAGTCCCGGTTCAGGAAACGGGACACAAACAGATCGGGACTAAGCCACAAACCATAGTCGCCGGTTGCTTACGAACCGAAAGTAACAGGAGCTCAACGGCCGCTGGGGGGAACACTAGGAGGAGGACCTTAGTCCCGGTTGGTAAACACTAATCGGGACCAAAAGGCAGCCACGAGTCAGCAGCTCTAAGCGCTGGGTTTTTTTTTTTTTTTTTCTAAAAGGGGGGGGTTTGGGGTGTGGAGGGTTTAGGGATTCGATCATATATGTTAGCTGAGTCGCTACTGACATATAGAGAGAAGTGACTCTCTTTCTCCGTGCTTGTAGACGGTAGCTACTACATATAGACGAGAACTCGACACTCAGCTAGTAAGCAAATGAAGGAACATTAATTACACAAATCGTGATCAGTGGAACAGTGCTGCTATATGATCCATGGAAGGTGTGAGACCGTCTCTGTCTCCGTGGCTTGGCTCGAACAACAAGTTTTCGTATATCTATCTGACGCTACTACATATATACAATATAACATCTCTTACGATCCCTGACAACAACTCCCAAAAATCAGCTTCAATTTCCACATGGTATTCTCCGTCTTTATGTATGACGTGGTCAAGAAAGAATCCCGCCAATTACTCTTGAATTGCTCGTATGCGATCATGTGGTAGGAGTTCATCCCGCATTTGCCACATCTAATTTAAAGAAGGGGATCAATACATATATATGAATGAAACTCAACACAATTGATGGTAATAAAATAAAATTGTGAATATTGTTTACGTACTTCAAATTGTTTGTCAGGGTAGCCCCGCTCAGAGGTCGAGTGGTGGATGAACTCGCAAACGTAGTATCCACATAAATCATTCCCGGGTGCCTGCCACAAGCACTTTACGAGAAATAGAGTTCAAACAAACTGATAATCAAGCATGATAAATGGTATTGATGAAAGTAGAATCAATGAGAGATGCGTGGAACTAGCTAGTACTACTTACTTTGGGGTGTGTAAATCGCAGCTCCTTCTGCAGACCCGGAACCATTCCGGTGAATTTTTTCCAGACCCTGCCAGGCAAGGAAAATGATTACTTGATATCAGGAAATTAATGAACGAAAGTTGCCGATATGGTGCGATAATGATTGAACTTACTTCTTAAGCATTGTAGTCATGTTCGCATACTCCTGGGGATCTTTGCGTCTCGAGTCTAAGACAGTTACTACTCCCCCGTCAAGCTTAATGGATAGCAGAATAAAGTGAAACCTGCGCACGCATAACTCATCAATTACATTACTTAACCTCGAGTAAGCGAAACCGAATATGCACAAGACAATAACACTCACTTGAAGTTGTAAGGAAAGAGCATTGTCCCTTTGTTTTGATGTCGAATGAAACGATTTTAGCAAGTTTTCCTCAGTAACTTCGGCTCTGTTTCCTACCGACCATTCATTTACGGTATTTGGGCTAATGAACCCAATGTCATAGATTTGTCCTTTTTTGCATTCGACGATCTTCAATCTGCATAATATAGTGAGGATAATTATATATACATGCAATGAACGAGCTGAGCTAGAGACTTAATTACAGAAGTAATACTTACAGACAGTAGCAAGTCATGAGTTGTTTGTCGAGGGCCTGTTGATTAAATAACTGAAATATTTCCACAAATTCAACAGGCAGCAGGTCGACTCCAATGAGGTCGTGCTCTTCTTTAATTCTCAGCAACATACTATCGGTCCCAGACTTCCTGCAGGTTTCCATGTACCAGTCATGCAATCTTCGCATCATCGTTGTTAGAGGAGGATGATCCGGTTTGACGAGAGGCTTCCCGTGCTTGTATCTATAAAATATGGTTAAATAGGCATTGGTTTGAGTAAATTTGACTCAATTCATATTATGTGAAGTTGTTTGTTTATATTTTAATAATTATCCTAGCTAGTAACCATGCTAGCGCCGCTATCACATGTTGTTAGTATTACTACCACTAGTAGAAAACAGGGCTTTGGTCCAGGCCAGCCCAGCCCATTAGTTCCGGTTCAGTCAGGAACCGGGACACATGGGGGCATACGTCCCGGTTCGTGCGCCCAGGGGGCCGGCCGGGGCTCGTGGGGCATTGGTCCCGGTTCATCTGGGCCCTTTGGTCTCGGTTCCAGACACGAACTGGGACCAATGGGCCTCGCTCCTGGCCCACATCCATTGGTCCCGGTTCGTGGCTGGAACCGGGACCAAAGGGTGACCTTTAGTCCCGGTTCTAACCACGAACCGGGACCAATGTTGTGCCAATATATACCCCTCGCCCGCGAGCAGAGCACTCCACTACTCTGTTTTTTCTGGCCGGCAAGGGGAGGTGTTTGTGGTGCTCTAGCTCACCTCCTATGCACATGAGGTGTTCGATGAAATGCCCGAGCAACACTACTTAAGCTTTCTCCTCTCCAAACTCGACCTTCAAGCTCCATTTTCCTCAAGATTTGTCTAGGTTTAGCGGTCCGTCACGTCCCGTCCCCGTCTTCACCGCCGTCGATCGCCCGCGCCGATCTCATCGCCGGCATAACCGTGCTGAGCCTCTTGTTCTTATCTTCTTTCTAAAAGAAAAAAATTCTTACTTGTATGATTTACATAGATACTTGTATAATTTTCTTACTTTTATTATTGTTTGTTATTATATAGTGCGATGGTTTTGGTATCCGCCCCCGTCGGCCCTCGTCCTGTCTATGATTCGAATGTGGTATATATTATATTTTATAACTATTTGGTTCATTTGTTGTTTATGACAATTATGCCGACCAACGTGACATAGATTTTTTTTATCTAGGAGGTATGTGAACCGGAAATTCCAACCGACCCTATTGTCGAGAGGTTAAATTTAGTTGAAGAAGAAAACAATTACTTGAAGGAAAAATTGAAAAAAATTGAGAAGGAGAAGATGATATTGGAGTTGCATATTGCGGATGTCGTCGATGATCACAAGATCAAGATGGATGCAATGCGCTTCAAGATTAGAAAGTATAGAAAATATGCCATTCATACCGAGGCTTGGTATCATTATGCCGTTGGATCAATTGTTACCTTGGTTGCGATTATGATCGCATTTGTTGTTGCATTGAAATGTTTTACATAGTTTCAATAATGTATGGTTTAATTAGATGCTCTGAAGAGCTATATGTTGTTCAATGAGAACTATGTATGTACTTTGGTTTTAATGTGATGATGAACTTCTATTAATTTGGTCACTTATCTGTTCATGATGTTTTGTAATGGTTTTTGACACACTTAATTATATATAATGCACGCAGATGAACCGGCAATGGATGTACGGTGACAGACGCACCTCCGAGTACATTAAGGGCGTGCATAATTTTCTTGAAGTGGCTGAGGCAAACAAGCAGAATGGTTTTATGTGTTGTCCATGCCCTATATGTGGGAATACGAAGTCTTACTCTGACCGAAAAATCCTTCACACCCACCTGCTTTATAAGGGTTTCATGCCACACTATAATGTTTGGACCAGGCACGGAGAAATAGGGGTTATGATGGAAGACAGCGAAGAAGAAGAGGACGATGACAACTATGTGCCCCCTGAATACGATGATGCTGCAACGGGGGAAGCTGAAGATCAAGAGGAACCAGACGATGTGCCCGATGATGATCTCCGCCGGGTCATTGTTGATGCAAGGAGACAGTGCGAAAGTGAAAAGGAGAAGCTGAAATTCGATCGCATGTTAGAGGATCACCAAAAAGGGTTGTACCCCAATTGCGAAAATAGCAACAGCAAGTATTTTGTTGTAAGTAGAAACAAAATAAAATAAATAAAGCAACAAAGAAAACAAAATAAAAATAAAAAAAGTGCCGCCTACTGGGCCACCACGGCCTGAATACGACTAGAAACCCAACCATGGGCCAGGATTCAGGCCCGCAGCAGGCCCAGTAGGCCCACAGGCACATAGTGCGAGTTTAGGCCCGAAAGCCTGCAGTTGAGAGGAGCTCGAGAGAGTGGGCACAGCAGCGCTTATATTGAATGTAGTTCCCGACCGGCGCGCTAATCCTTTCCACTGTCTTTTTAAGAGCGCGGCAATGGTTGTCATCGGCGGAGGCGGTGGCTGGTTCCGCTTCAGGGTCTTCACAGTGCGCTTCAATTTCACCGCGGATCGTCTTCTCCCTCCGGAGGTGGATTTTTCTTTGTCCAAAAAAGTCCCTCACTTGGGCTTTACAGATCTCCGCTCCGCGTTTTCCTCCTCCGTCGGCCATCTCGTATTGTAAACTCGCTAGAGCCTGTGAGAGTCGGCCGAAATCTTTATTGGCCTCCCCTCCCTTCCTCTGGCTGGACGCTAACGCCGGAGCAGTCGGAGTGGCTGCGGCTGTCTTCCTTTTGTTGCTTAAGAGGGAGTGCTACGACGCCCAAGCAGCCGGAGCGGCGGCGCTGTTGCTTCTCCGCTGTGGCTGACAGGCGGAGGAAGGAAGGCGGGTTCTCTCTCTCTACGCGCCACGCAGTGGAGAAGGAGGTGGAATGCCCCACGTGCCGAAGCAAGCCGGATAATGAGGCGGAGTGCCCTTCATCACTCGCCAGAGGAGGAGCGGAGGGGGATGGCGGAGTGCCCTTACTCTCCGGAGGAGTGATGCGGAATGCGTCCAGTTCGGAAGGTTTGATGATCTCTTCCCGCCATAGACATGGGTCTTCAGAGACAGACCAGCTGTAGTCGCCCCTTCCCTATAGGTTGTGGTCAAGCTGGAAGCTCCTCAAATTCCCTCGTTATTATCATTCACTCGACCATCACAACGCTAGCCTTGTGGCGAAACTCGGAAGGCATGTGAAAAGTGCGCCGGTTGAGGAGAGTCGTAACAGAGCCGACAGCCGCCTTGCTTGCAGGTGCTGCCATTGCGTCATAAGTGGGCAAATCTTGGAGCCTCCATGATAGCAAGCCACGGGGTAGCTGGGAGCCGTGAAGTTCAGGCTGCTGAAGGACCTCTGGTGGAAGCCATCGCTGTTCTACTGTCTCCGCTCTAATTGGAGGGGTCTGCTTCTTTGGGTAGCTGTCGGCCTCCTGCCTGCCTTCTTAACTAGTAGTGCTTCCGTTTCCTCTACGCTCTGTGATTCCCTTTAGCATTCCGCTGCATTCCGTCCTTGCCTATCCATTCTTCCTCTTCCTCCTCCTCTCCTGGGTTTTGTAACCAGACCGCGCTGGGAAACCCAACCGTTCCACGGGCAAACTGTCCCTCCGTTCCTCGGTGTTCCGTCCTTTGGTTCTCAGGATTCGCCGAGTCCTTGTTATAGCTCTGTCTTCTCTCTATGCCTCTCTGTCGGACCCTAAACTCCTTCCTCGCGCTGCGGCGAATACTTCTGATAGCTTCTCTTGACGGTAATTTTCACTGTTGACTCTTTCGTCCCGATGCACCATTCCCTGTTTCATGGTCCAAGGTTCCCCCCAACCCCGAAGAACCAAGTCCTTGACCGGTCTGGCCAGTTCAATGTCTCTGGTTCGACCCCTTTATCAAGCAACGGTCCTCTCTCAGCCTTTCCCCAACGTCCATTGGCTTTGACGGTAGCCAGCCCTGACACCCCATGTTTGGGTGATACTTCGTTCACTTGCTTTAGTCCTACGAATCTTTCTAGTAACTTCGTTCCATGTCCTGGCACCTTATCTTCGCGCCACGTGTCCTCTCCTTCTTCTCCATTCGTCGTGTTCCGATAGCTCTTGTTGGCCACACTTTGCGGGCCAGCATCGTGATCTCCAACGTCTTTCTTTTCCCAACCACTCCTCTCTAGATCTTCTTTAAAGTTGTAGCTTTCCCGTGCGCTATTCGCTTTCTATTGCGCCACGTTCTAGACAATGAGCCTCTGACTCATGGCTCTATATACTGGCTTATTATCCGGATCCCCTCTCTCTGGCGGTAAGGTGTGAAATTTTGCCTTCAGCGCGTCCAAAGATCTTCTTTCTGTCTATACGTATGACAAAAGCGATACCTGATGGTCTTTGCTCTTAGGCTTATAATCCATTGGTGGGATGCTGATCGGGAATCATGTCCCTTCAACAGATAACACCACCCCGCACTGAGCAGACTCCAAACTTACTCCTTTGGATCCCGCATGGTTCAAATCCTGTTGGCCATCGCATCCTTGATTGCTATGAATCGTGACCCTTTCAATTCCTGGCCCAACTTACCTTAATAATATTAACCTTATTCTTCGGCTTATCGTCATCGTATACCAGAAGTTTGGTTGCTCGATTCCGGAGGGCTAGAAAAAAGAAAAAGAGGTTTAATAATGTGTACTTAAACCATCAACACATAATTAATGCATCAATTGCCTAGTCAGCACAAGCTTAATAATATATATGCCTCGCCGGACTTTGGCAACAGCTCCTTCCTTCCTTTTTCTCGACTCATCGGAGCCATCATAATGCATGTCCTTTATTCCCCTCCATTGTTTCGATCACCGTAGCCTGCTTCACCACTCTCACTTCCAGACCATTCCGGTGTCCATTGAGATACTAAAAACAGATTGCACCGTCCGCCGAGGATTATGTACCCCCCCCGCAACACTAGTTTCTGCTTCGATGTCCTTCGGTGGGCTCCATAGATTTCTGCAAAATATTACACATGGCAATTAATTAATACAAACATGACAGATAATTGTATATTTAGTTGAAACGTAGACCTACTAGCTCGAACGCTTCTACGGTTTGGCGCGGAACGCCTCTCCTTTGAATGTCCCGACGTCCGTACCGATCAAGGTAATTACCAAAATGACGCCATTAACTGCGAATGGTTGCATAAAATGGTCCCATCTTGTTTTCCTGATCACTCATCATACTCCCTTCCTATACTGTCACGTTGTCTAGTGTCCCAGAATTCAAGAAAACCATGAGTTTTCACATCATTAGCTCGAAAATAACAGGTCCTTAATTAATTGATACGTAAGCTCTGTCAATAGTGTGTTTTGCGGAACGGAGTTTCCCGCATAGAATATTTCGCTTTTGGTACTACAAGTTCAAGAAGGCCTTCCGACCATTTAGTGCTATTTGGAAGTGCCTTATGCGAAATTCATACCAAAGGTGACAACTTATTCTACCGGCCTCCGTTCCAAAACAACTTTGAAGAGCTTCATCAAGCAGTCAATACTACGCCTGTCTTATACTATATCTCCGACAATTAAGGAAGCCATGGATTACTTCATACTTTGACCCACAAACGTGAACATATAGAAGA
Organism: Thinopyrum elongatum; assembly: GCA_011799875.1. Classification (NCBI taxonomy): domain Eukaryota; kingdom Viridiplantae; phylum Streptophyta; class Magnoliopsida; order Poales; family Poaceae; genus Thinopyrum; species Thinopyrum elongatum. Next base: position 26,057 of record JAAAXO010000479.1, read on the forward strand.
ATATATATAATTTGAGGAAATCAGAAAACAAATTGGATCACACTTTTGCACATCCATATGGAGGGCATTACCTATGATAAAATCTATATTTCAAAATTCAAACTTTGACATAACTATCATACCCTTTGAACTAATGACAAATCAATGTTTCGCATATGTCAAAATACTCAAACTTTGACATATGATCAAACTTACTTGATATTATCAAATGTGCATAGTCAAAATTCAACTTTGACAATATGATCAAAGTTGAATATATTCCCCCGCGATATAAAATAATACTAGACTTGTTCACTGGGCGAGAGGGGGGTTGATCCGCACGTCCCCCCATCATGTCGCAGTACACGGAGTTTAATCTTCTAGTGGTTTGGTGGCCTCAGATAGTTTGGTCGGTAGTGGGCGGGGTTGAGGGTGGTAGGAATCGACAGCCGCTTTTTTTCTAGGGTTTGGGTGGCCTCGAGAGTTGGTCGCCCGGTATAATTCAAGAGGGGGTGAACATTTTACCTTAGTAACTTAGAAAAAAATGTTATCGGGGAGGGGGTATATCGACCCCCCCCCCCTCATGCAAAGTTATCGGGGAGGGCTATATCGACAACGAACATACATATAGCCACAACATATAAAAAAATGTTATCGGGGAATGGGTTAATCGACCCCCCCCCCCCTCATGTTGAAGTTATCAGGGATGGGTGTATATCGAGAGGGGGGTTAACATTTTACCTTAGTAACTTAGAAAAAAATGTTATCAGGGGAGGGGTATATCGACCCCCCCCCCTCATGTCAAAGTTATCGGGGAGGGGGGCTATATCGACACACGACATCATATAGCCACATACATAAAAAAAAAGTTATCGGGGAAGGGGTATATTGATCGGCCCCCCCCCCCCCCCCTCATGTTGAAGTTATCGGGGAGGGGTATAATCGCGAGGGGGGTGAAACATTTTAACCTTAGTAACTTAGTAAAAAAATGTTTACGATGGAGGGGGTATATCGACCCCCCCCCCCCCTCATGTGTCAAAGTTATCGGGGAGGGTTATATCGACAACGACATACATTATAGCCACATACATTTAAAAAATTTTATCGGGGAAGGGGTATATCGACCCCCCCCTCACGTTAAGTTTATCGGGGAGGGGGTTATCGAGAGGGGGTGAACATTTTAGAACCTTAGTAACTTAGAAAAAAAAATGTTACCGGGGAGGTATATCGACCCCCCCCCTCATGTCAAAGTTATCGGGGAGGCTATATCGACAACGATCATACATATACCACATACATATAAAAAAAATGTTATCGGGGAAGGGTATAATCATCGACCCTCCCCCCTCATGTTGAAGTTATCGGGGAGGGGGTCATATCGCAAAACCACATACATACAAGGAAAAAAATGTTATCGGGAGGGGATATCGACAACGAGCATACATACATGGAAAACAATGAATCCATCTATACATCCATAGCCACATACATATATACATGAAAAAAATGCCTATGAAAAAAAATACATATATTGAACAAAAATTAATACACATATGAACAAAAAAATACATATATGAACAAAAGAATGCTCTGAACAAAAAATTAATACATATATGAAACTCCATACATACATATAGCCACATACATACATATATACATTATATATCATGAACAAAAAATTCATCAATAAAATTGAAAAAAAAAAAAAAATCATCATATACACGAGCCGGGGCGGCGGCGGCTCACAGCGGGGGCGGCGGCGAGGCGACGCGGGGGGCGTCGGGGCGCGACGGTGGGGGGCGTGGGGGCGGGCCGGGGCACAGGGGCGCGGTCGGGGGCGGCGTCCTCGGGGCGGCGGACGTGCGAGTCTATGGGGCGTACGGTGGAGGCAGGCCGGGCTCAGGGACGCGGTCGGGGACGGCGGACGGCGACGGCGTGGGCGGCGGACGGCGTCGCGTGGGCTAGGGCGGCGGGGCAGGGGCACGGCGCGGGCGACGGCGTCGGGGCAGCCTAGCGGCGTCGGGGAACTGCGATGAAACTGAAATTTTTCACAAGTCTTGCGTATATACACGAAGCATCTGGTCCCGGTTCGTAACACCAACCGGGACTAAGACCCCTTAGTCCCGGTTGGTGCCACCAACCGGGACCAAAGGTCTCTTTTTCAGCAGCCCAAAGGGCGGGAAAAGAGGGACCTTTGGTCCGCGTTGGTGGCACCACCAGGACTAAAGGGAGTGCACTGGTCCCGTTGGTGCCACCAACCGGGACCAGTGCACTCCCTTAGTCCCGGTTGGTGCCACCACCGGGACAAAAAAGCCTTGTGCTGCTCGCGTCGCGGCCCAAAATTTTAGTCCCATCCTCGCTAGTTGAGAGGGCTCGAAGTTGTG
>JAAAXO010000480.1:0-28197 GCA_011799875.1 Thinopyrum elongatum
CGAGCTACGCGTCTTACCAAAGAAGAGAAGGAAATTCTTTTGAAGCTTCTGCTCCCTAGTGAAGGTTCCCGTCTGCTTCTCTCGCATATAAAAGGGAATAATAAAATATGCAGAGAAAAGGTTCAAGAACCCTTAAGTCTCATGACTGCCACGTGATTATGACGCAACTGCTTCCGTGTTGCATTGAGGGGGCTTCTACAGCAAACGTTAGATTAGGCCATTGTGAAGCTATGTTGCCCCTCAATTTTCCTCATGCAATCTATCAGAAGGTGATCGATCAGAAAAGTACCAATGTTAAGGAGTTGATCTGCGCATGTCCCCGCTGTCAGTTTCTAGCTGGTGTTCCACCAGCCTTCTTCAATTCATGACGCAAGTCCTAGTTCATCTATCGAAGGAGGATCCCTTGCATTCTGGGGCCTGTATTTCTTCCACAATTAGTTCCCCTTTGAGAGGTTCTGGGGGAGATGTCCTTACAGAAATATTGGAGTAACCTGTAGGCCAGAAGGAAGAATTCCACGGGCCCCATCAAACCGAGGAGGTCATTGGGTTGTGTTGACTTCATTCCTGACTTAAAAGAGATGGTCCCCTCAATGGCAGTATATGAGGGGAGATAACTGGAAAAGGCACGCTAGGAGACGGACTAAATAATATGTAGGACGGCATTCTTGTCTCAAGCACACTACAAACATTCTTACAGGGAATTCTACCTTGGTGACCCCGTTATGTCAATGAACAACAAGAATATTCTGCTGCTCCAAAACACCAGGAGCAGTTGTTGTGCGACTGGATTTACATGTGAAACACATCTGGGAGACTTTCGGCAGTCAGTGGATGCCCCCCCCACAATCGTCTATGGGTGACAACGATGTTTCTGATCGAGTGATAACTCATTGGGCCAGGGGACATCTTCGGTACTGATGGGACTTACAAAAGGGTACGATATTAAATGGGACTATCTTTTACACAAATCGCCCAAGATCAAAAGAGAACCAACCACAAAAGAGTGTGTCCGCTTTGATGCAGCAAACCACAGATGGGGAAAGGATAAAATTATTATGGTACCATAGTGGACATTATGCAATCTTGACTACCTGGACAGATTTCTAAGGTACCTTTGTTTTTCTCAGCGCAAATGGGTCAATCTGTCAGGGACGGCGGGGTTTGCAGGTAGGACCCCAGTACGAATGACAACAGTGGATCTGAACCAAGCTGGTTACATAGACGAACCATTCGTCCTAGCCAATGATGTGGCCCAGGTTTTCTATGTGAAGGACATGTGACGAAAACGAGAAAAGAAGAAAAGATAAGGGAGCGAATACATCTACGATGAGGCAAAGCGCCATAAGTTCTTTCAGGAAAAGAGACATCATGGGAGTGGAGGGAAGACACCAAGACAGACAGTTGAAGATTATGAAAAGTTTCATGACAATCCTCCTTCAAAGTCAAGGCTGACCCCAAGCACCTGGCTGTGAAACGATGTGAAGCTTCATTTATACCATGGTACGGCGGCATAAGCAAAGGACCAATCGAAGAAAAGTGAAGAATTTCTCTCCACAAATATTGGCTGAGGCCTTTTGATCAGAATATCACTGTTACAGTTAAGTCAAGAAAATTAAATCCCTTGTAACAGATGAGTTTTCATCCGAAACCCTGAAACTTCGAAAGAGATTGTCCATTTGTACAAGAAGTGCATCCAGTTTTGCCGTAACCCTCCAACTTTTTTAGAAAAATTTGTTTTTTTTTTTGGCTATGTGGGTGAAATGACTGATACCATTGACAACCTTCCAACCCCTTTCAGAGTTCAATTGAAGTTACGTTGATTTTCAATTTAAGGGTATTGCTATAAAAAAAGCAATCAGTAAATGCATGAAAAACTACAAAATGAAAGTCAGAAAATTTTAGGGTGAAAATTGGATGATGTGGCTTTGATGGTGCATTTTAAACCACACAAAAAGTCTCGGACTTCATTAATCAAGTTAAAAAAATGAAACTACCTTTGAACAGATGAGTTTTCATCTGAAACCCTGAAAATTCGAAAGAGATTGTCCATTTTTGACAGAAGTGGCATCCTGTTTTTGCCGTATCCTTCTCAAACTTTTTTAAGAACATGCTAAGTGTGTGAAATGATGATACTAGTGCAACTTTCAACCTTTTCAGAGTTCATGTCTAAAGGCTTTCCAATTTAGGTAATTTTAGCGCAAAGAATAACTAATAGCAAAAAGAATGAACTAGACAACTTTTGTGAAACTCTATAGCAAAAAGAATGAGCTAAAAATAATCAATTACAATATTCTTGTTATGATCAAACTAAAAACAAAACTATAATATTTTCAATAGCAAAAAACGAATCAACTAAAAGCTTATAAAAACCTCCAATGAGCAAAAGAATCAACTAAAAGCTTTTTATCCAAACCTGTATTATGTTTTTTAAACTAAAATTATATAAAAATTATGCAACTAAAATATGAAAGTATTTTTTGTTTCAAACATTAATAGCAAAAGAACTTTTCATAAAGGAATTTTTTTAGACACTTTAATAGCACACAACGAACTAACAAAACTGTGTTTTTGATTTAAAACGGCATTTAAAAACCGCTAAAAATACCAAAGATGATTATGATAAAAACAGTAATATTAAATAGAAGGAAAAAAGAAACATTCAAAAAATTATTTTTATTTTTTTAGTAAAGTTATTCACAAACTAGTGATTCACACAAATTCAAAGGACATTCAAATTTAATATTCAAATTTGAAAAACTAATGGCATTAACATGAAGTTGATAATTTTTTGTGACCTAAAAGCAAAAAGAATCACTGAAAAACTGTTAAGTAGAAACAAAAGAAAATAAAATAAAGCAAAAAACAAAACAAAAAAATGAATTTTTTTTTTAAAAAACATGCTTAGTACTTACTGGGCCACCTACGGCCGGAATACGACTAGAAAACCCAAAACCAGCTGGTGGGCCAGGGATTCAGGCCAGCAGAAGGCCAAGTTGATGTAGTACCCAGGCAGAGACAGAGTATTTGGCCCGTAGCTGCTTTAGAGAGGAGCTCAAAACGCTCAGAGCAGCGCGGCTTATTAAAACGGTGCGGCTTCTCTCTCAAACTAGCGAGGGTGGGGACTAAAACTCCCAACACGCCACCTGTGCAAGTGCCATTGGTCCCGGTGGTGGCACGAACTGGGACCAATGCCCACCGTTGGTCCGGTCGTGGCACCAACCGGGGGACCAATGCCCACCTTTGGTCCGGTTCGGCCACCAACCAGGAACAAAGGTCTCGCGGTACCCGCCCTTGAGGACGACGAAAAGAGAACCTTTGGTCACGGTTGGTGGCACGAACCTGGGGACCCCAAAGGGGGGCATTGGTCCCGGTTGGTGCCACGAATCCGGGACCCAAGGTGGTTGCTATAGAACCTCAAAAATTTCATTCTTCTCTCGAACGCCTCTAGGCGCAGTGCTCCTGATGCCGTGCCCTGCCCGACGTCGCAGTCGCCCTCCACCGAGCCACCCCGAGGTCGCCGTCACCGTCGCGACCGCTCCTCGTCGTCGTCGCCCCACGCCCCTGCCCTGCCCCGACGCGCGCCCAGTTGCCCCCTGCCTGACGGCCGAGCCGCCCCGTGCCCCCTGAACGTGGACGGCCGCCCGCTTACCCCTGCCCGCAGCCGCCCACGCCCCGGCCTGCACCGACCACGACGCACCTCTCTTACGTTCGGTCCGCCGGCCTCACCTTCTTTGTCCTTTTTTTTTTATATCTATGATGATTTTTGGTTCAGAAGATGAATGTCGTGATATGATGTATAATGTATGTGTATATATGATGATATGTCCTGATTTTTTCATAATTTTTTTGTTCATTATATGATGATTTTTTTTTCATAGATATATATAAGTTTTTTTTGACAGAGATGATCATAGATATGATGTTTGTTGGTTCATATGTATGCATGGATATGGATGGAATAATGGTGTTGTTTGTTGTTCATAGAATTGATTTTTTGTGATTCATAGAATATATTATTTTGTCATGAGAAGAGGAGGGGACGTCGGACATTAATGAGAGAGGCGGTCCGGTGTCGGACATGTCATGTGGCATTTTTTTCGGTTCATAGAAAACCCTAGCACTTCGCCCTGAGGGAGGACGTCGATTCAACCCACCTCTCGCCCCGACCAAACTCTCAGTCTCACCCATAAACAGGACTGAGAAGTGAAGGGTAGGTGTTTTTTCATAGAAAACTCCGGTAACTCTTCAACATTTACTCCGGTAATCACAAAAATATATGGATGGGCTTGTGTGGTATCAGTCATATCTCACGGTTTCCGCTTCTCCCCCCTCAGTGGGAAGTCATTTCACGGTCCCTTAAACCAATAAACTCCGCCAAAGCTCAAAGAGACTTTCTCAAAAGTGGCCGACGTCACCAAACTTCCATCGCCCTTGAAGTAATCCCTGCCCTCTGACTTTTCCCCCTTTCTTTGGCAATCGAGTCCCGCTCGCTTTCACCAGGGGAAAGGAAAAATTGTATGTGTATGCTCTTGAAGCACAAGCCCATCATAATTGCTCTTTTTTTGGAAATGGTCTATAACCCGCGACGGTCTGCCTCCTCCATATGGCATCCTGAGGACGGATTGCCATCACAACGTTTTATATACCGGCACCAAGACACATCCATATATAGGAGGGAAGATGAATATTTGTGTTGCATTCGATGGGAGCATTGTTAGGTATTAATAAAACAAAACTTAATTGTACAGGGTGAGGTCATGGAACGGAGAATGAGCGGGTTCGTCCATTGTACATTGGGACTGCGCCAAGTGGTTCTCATTCAGTCAACACGTAGGCTTTACCACATTACACCCCGCAAACAAAGCCAAGTGATCATACATGGAGGCAAGACCCCTTACTGCTTGAGCTCAAGGCGATGTTCAACTGTGTGTCGGTGAGGAACCTGCCGATGTCGGGATATGCTGATGGTGAAGCAGAAGCATCCACTTCAGGACCATTCTCGGCCTAGCGCCTGCCAGCTTTGGTTAAAGTCCCCCTATTATAGTGGAACCACAATCAAGCCTTAAATTGAAATTAATAGCGTTAAGCATACATCAAGCACACATGTAGTAGCAGAAGAAAATCAGGACTTAACATAGCAGCAAAAATAAGCGTATAGTATGCATTTGAGAGACTTATACGTGATGGGATTACAGAAAAATCAGATCTCTTTAGTACAAGCATGCGAATTAGGTTCATCCATACAAAGGTACTCACGGTGGAAAATCTGAAATATGATTTCATTCGAAGATCACTCTTTAATGACATTAAGGATATGGCAACAACGTAGATATGAGTAATCATGGATTTCAACATTTTATAATAGAGCTAGTAAGATACGGCACAAAGCTTACAAATTTTAAACATTATGTCAGGGAATCAAATGATGCCCTTGTTCTATAGGAAAGCCATAATTAGCATGACATAGAAAGCTCATATTACTTCTCCTCATAATTACAAGGCCAAGTAGCAATGATACAAATGTGTGGCATTCGTACTATGTACGCTAGCCATCCAGAAAAGTGAAGAGCAACAAAGGACACACATAACAGCGCAGGAGTGTTATTTGCACCCACATATCGCCCTCCGGCGACCAACCATATAAGGTTTCTGGACTCTGCATCTAGCTTTTCCCCCTCCTAAAACCTGACAAGCATTAATAAAGAGCCAAAGTTTTTTTAATCATGATGAGAATTGGGTAGTACGTGTAAAAAAGAAAAATAAATGAAATACAAAATGACCGCTTTTGGATATGCATGAATATTTTGGTTTGTTTTTTTTTTTTGACAGCTTACATGACCATTTTTTGATAAACAGTTCTTATTGTACCCAAAAAGAGTAGAGAAACCGGCAACAAAATGTAAAAACCAAAGAGAAATGACGGATGTCAGCACTTTCACATTGGTACGCTGCATGGGGAGTGTGTGTTCGTGCACACTTCTGCTATAGATGTGGCGTGGTCTAGTTAGGGACGGAATAAATATATGTGTAAAAATAGTGGTGTGTGAGTATGGTGTATTAAAAAAGTAATAGCTAGAACCTAAAAGGAATGGAATAAATGCCCATTGCTCTTCCCCGTTATAGCCTCCGTCACTTGGATTCATTGTTGGCAACAAAAATCGAACAATACAAATTTTTAAATCTCCGTTTGATTAGTTAAATCGATTAACTTTCTCATGGTGGCCGGAAACCTGCTCAGGTTGGAGCAGGAGGTGCTCTTAGGTGATACGCGGGCGGGTGCGGCCGGGTGTTCCCATTGAGCTTCGATGGAGGAATTAAAGCATGCCAACATGGATGGCTGAATCCCTTCCCTAAGTTCTTATGGAGCCTGTATCCTCCTTATCCCATTATCTTGGTGAGAATCTACGATGTCCTCTTGACCCCACGAAAAAAAATTTATACCTACGAGCAATATGATGCGACTTTTCATGCAAGTCGCAGGCAACACTTTAGAGAAAATGACTCGACAGAGAGGAAATCTCCAATGTTGCAGCTGTTCTGAACGAGAGAATATAGGAAATAGATAGAGAAGTAAGTGAAAACAGATGAGGTTTTGGGGATGTAGGTGGCGGCAGAGGTGAGAGTTGGAAATCGTGGCTTCAGGAGCTTATGGACATGAGAGAGATACGGAACTTTTGAATAAGTTTGGAGACCCTTTTTTGAGTGCAATCCGTGTGATAAAGAGTTTTTTCATGTTGGTAGTTGCTTCTATTAAATTATTTCAGAGTACAAAAATACTATTAAAAGTGGGACTTTCTCTGTCGAACAGTTATATGGTAATTTTGTGCACGTTATTTGTTGAAATTCAAAATAGTCTTGTGTATATAGCATGGCAACCTGTTTTGACCCCTCCTGTAATCAAGCCAGGCCATAGAAACGTAAAATCCCAAATTCTTTTTCGTCTACATTTTATTGGAATGTCTCCATTTATAGGCCTTGTATTGTCTATTGCAAAAATGAAGTCCATAATTACATGACATATATTAAAGAAAAACATATGGACATCTGATCCTAAAGCGAAAAAGGAGGAAATGGTAGGGCTAAGGGATTCGAAGGCACAGTCTGTTTAAGTAAAACACGCCAAACTGATAGTTAGGGCAAAGATATTTTCTTTACGAAATTAAAATCTGGCTATACGCGTCTGACTAAGTATGTTACCAGTGATCGATTAAAACAATAAAAAAAAGTACTTGAATACAAGATTACTCGTGTTCAGTGAAGTGAATCAGTTAGGTTCTGTTGCCCCTTTGAGTTCAGTATACCTGACCGCGAGTATCCTGAATTGCGAGTATCTATTTATAGACAATATTTTCCCACCAGGGAGGACGTTAGCCTAAATGGTATGGGAGTATAGAGTTGTATTTCTTTATATTTTATAGTAATCACTTACGTCGGCACGTCCTGACCCAGGGGATATTGCACCCCTTTTTCAAAACAATGCATTTAATATGTTTTAAAAGTTGAATCATTCAAAAGAAAATCCACCCATACAGTTTGCAAATTGTGTGTGCGGGCACAATGTTTTGAAGTTGTCTTTTTGTTTGTCTCGAAAAAAAGGGACCAAGTTCAGTGCCTTTACTAGCATTTTTATGACAATTTTTTGTATTTTTCACGACACAAAAAGTGAAAAGTTCCTTTTTCGTGATGCAACTGTATGCACGCTCATAAAACATGAAGGACGTTATCCGTGCAAACCTTTTTCAGGACCTTTTTAGCATTTAGAAATTAATGTGTTTTTCAAAGTTGCACAGATGAACATGGGACATATTGGATCCACTTCTAAAAAACACATTTTACATGCGTCAAAAAATCTGAAAAAGGTTGGACAAGGGTAAACTCTTCATGTTTTTATGTGCGGGCATGAAATTTCCAAGAGAAAAAAATTGTGTCGTGGAAACAACTAGTTAGAAGCACGAAATTGTTCTTGTCTTGTTTTGCGGAGACCAAAAACGAAAAGTATTTCTTCACAAAACTTGTGCCGCACCCACACATGCTAACATGTATGCCGTGGAGTTTTCTTTTGAATTTTGTTAATTTTTAAAAAATGCTTAAATGTATTTTTTCGAAAGTGGGTGCTATGCCCATGCTTGCAGGGGTGCCTCTCTCTGATTGCCATGTAAATAGCTTGGTTTTTTCGGGGAACCCCATTTTCCTTTAGATGTGGATTTGTTACATTGTGTTGGAAAATATCTAACCTGAGTTCAACAATCTATTGTTGTTGGTGTAATCGACGTAGGTTACATAACGTATATTCGGGTAAAATTCTTTAGCGTCATCTGGAGGAACCTTTGTTAGTTCCATTTTATTTTAGAGCGGTGACTATATCATCCTATTCTCTTAATTTTCAGTCAAAATCATGATCTGATCCATCTGCTTAAGCACACATCACAACCAGTCCGAATGGTTTTGTACGCAGCATCAGCAGTGGATTGTGTTTTCAGACAGGACATGGCTGTTGCCTATTTGTCCTCTTTGCTCTGGTGTGAATATATATTTCCTTCCTTTAAAAGTTAATTAATGTTCCTTCGCTACTTGTGATGCAATGGCCCGGTGCCCTACGCACTACTGCATGCATGGCACCAATTTTGCAATGCACCATAACAAGCTCTTGGGCGTGCCCTTATTAGTATGTCGGGTGACATGGAATTAGCACTACTTGGGTTTACCAGGCACCTAGAGGACTATCTATCTCCGTCGAACCAGGGATATGGAGTTGCAGCATTAATGGAATTAGCAAAAAGCAGCAGCCCTCTTTACCCGCCGCTAACATGGCTCGCTAAGGTAAGGCGGATGCTCCCGGCCCGGCCAGGGGTCAGCCGCAGAATAGCGATGGGCGGCCAGCCGAGTGGAAAGAAGAGTTAGGCAGATGGCAAGGAAGGCTAGTCATGTGACACTACGAGCACCGATTTACAGAAGGATTCTGAGTGCAGGGCCCACATAGCCCTGGAAGCTCAGGAGCCGAGGACGATCACGGAAGACGGGCAAGTGGGGACAAAACTGGAGAGTATAATCGTGCCGAAAATTGAGGCAGTTCTTTCGGCTGAGATGCTTCGAGATTGTTATAGGATTTGGCTACTTGTTATACAAGTCGCTTGCAGTCATTCGGAGGAGAGCACACGTCAACCAGAGGCACAAAAAAAAAATCCCCCCGACATCGCACATCTCGCAGCTCTCCAGCCCCGTTACATCTACGAGACCACCAGCTGGCCCGTTGCCTATGATCTCGCAAACCACCGGTGAATCCTTTCGGGCACATGTTGGCTGGAGTCCGCCTATTACCACCGCAGTTGAGTGATTCTCTTGCCAGGACGGTTATGCAAGCTGGTTGCGCTTAGTTGCAAATTCTCTTCAGCGATGGTATGTACAATGGTATTTAAGTAGTCTTTTATTAAGTCTTGTATCTAATTTAGAGATGACAAAAATAAACATCTACAAGCGGTCAGTCTCTTAGGCTTACTTCAAGAAAACAAGCCATTCCTAAAAATGTTGGTGAGACATATTTTGCAAGAGATCATCTCTTGTTTCCCTTTAATAAAGAAGGACACGCCTTTCTTATGAGTTCTCTATCCCCGTCTCATTCAATTTAATCCTACGTAGCACTCATAGGATAGCACGTTGTGTACAAGCCTAAAGAGGGAATCGTCCAAGGAGTTTTATAACGTAATCAGGCTTTTTAGGGAGGATATCGTCAGTCAGATCGTGATCGAGTTAGGTTTCTCAGCCTTCCGTCCCCCGCTGCGAAAAAATTGGGACGGTTCAAGTCTAGCAGGTGGAGTGAAGTAGATCGGACGAAAGATTGACGGACCACGGTACGTTGACAGGAAAAGGAACCTTACACATGTTTTAACAAAGGATCTGTTAGATCCTGGATCGATTAGGTTTCTGGAAATAACATAATGACGGTTTTCAAGTCAAGCGACGTGGAAGAAGGGAAGGAAGTGGATACAAAGAATTGTCCGGACAGAACATGGTCCGTGACAGGAAAAGGAACTTTACACATGGTTTTAACTAGTAGAGATAGATATGTTCTCGGCCTTATCAATCCCCGCCCAACACTTCCCGCCAAACCTTGGCTTTCCTGTCAACCTTTCCCGCCACCCACCTTCGTCCGCAATCTTTTCTTTCTAACCTAAACACCCCACCCCACACAAAATTACACACACACAATGGGTGGTAAGCGTGTCGTGTAGTCTCATCAAGATGTTCAGATTATCTTTCGATCTTGTAGTTTCCACTCCCGAGGTATGCGAAAATGTCTTCTGAGGGTAGCCAGCATTTCAAGCATAGACAATAGGTTAGTGTCATGGGACGAAACTCATCAGTATTGGACACCATACTAAATAAGTTGGCTCACGCATAAGGAGGTGGGGTGGGCTGCCAAGGAAATTTCAGAGATACGGAAAAGACACCTTATCAGTCCTTGCATCGAACGGTTGGAAGAAGAATAGGATTAAGAGTCACAACTTTCATACGGATTGCAGCAGAACAACGTATTTATGTACTGTTGACAGCGAAGAAGAGCACGATATCTTCATTGCCGAGCACAAAGCCTAGACACCCGCATGGCGAAGGGCAGAGCGTCGATCGTCGACGGGCAGCGTGCCTCACGTGAAAGGCAAGAGTGACTGCATCGCGAGGATGACGGAGGTCTTCATTTGTAATTGTATGTTGTATTATTTAAGCCCAGTCGTACCGGTTAAATTCACGAGTACTTGTATCTTAATTAGATGTAGGAGTCTCTCCGGAAATGTGAATCTCGATTAAGAATGTGAATGAATAGAAATTATTTCTTGGCACTTTTTCATACATAGGTAGAATATTGTCTCTCGGCACATACATAGGTAGAAATATGGTCGGTCGCATACATAGCGTGATATAAGTCACCCAACACATACTAGGTTAGAATATGTATCCAGCTACATAGATTGAGATATCGTCTTCAGTATGTTAATCAATGGATACAAAGGGGGTGACGGATGGAGCATTATGAAAGGCCCCCATCTTTTAATCTTGGTATAGCTGTGGACGCTGGGTTGTGGACTCTGTGACTAAGTATTTTTTTTATCTAGAAAAAACTACGATTTTTGTCTTCTTATGTGGTTGTTGCTTTCCAGGTTTTCACTTTTTGTCTGGTTTTTTCAGTTTATTCCTGTTTTTAGTTATTTTTTTTACAGTTTATTTTAACCTTCTTTTTTGTATTTTTGTTTTATATTGCTTTTCTGTTTTCTTTCCAATTTATTATGCGTGTATATAAAAAAGTTCGTCGTGTATTAGGAAGTTCACTGGCATCAATAAAAATGTCATCGTATCTTAGAAAAATGTTCATTGCATATTAGGAAAAATGTTCATCGATATTAAGAAAATTGTTAATCAACATTTAACTACAAAAATGTTCATGTGTCTTTGAAATTTGTTTAGTCTTTTTTACCAAAAATTCACTATATAGCACGTGCTGGACATGACCGTGCGATAATAGATATCTTATAGCATGTGCCTATTGACATTTTTTTCTGTATTATGGCGAAAAAAGTCAATGGTGGGAAAAAGCACGTACAGTTAATATAATACACAAAACGAATTAATGGTTGAAGGGAAACACGTCACTTAAGCATGCAGGTGAGACATCTATGATTACGTCGCCACATCTCCTCTCTCTCTATCCCTCTCTGTTTTTCTTCCTCAGTTGCTGATCAGGTCAAATACCCCCTATTTTGAGATGTGGGTAGCCTAGTAAATTGATTGCCTTCTCTTTGGTCCAATAGAGCACAAGAAAACTAAACCATGTATGGACTTAATTTCTAGATCCAATACAAGGTCCTTTGCAATTCTGGAGAGAAATAATGTCGACATAATGTAGTTCTTATATTATATGATTATCCTGGAATGCATAACTCGTGGAATTTAATCATTTACCTTTTGACGTTTTCGTGATTTCCACAATAATTGAGTCAAGTTCTTCCGATGTCCCAACACCACAAACGTTGTGTGCACATTCGTTCTGGGTCTGGAGTTCCTAACAGCCCTTCAAGTGTCCTTCAACTAGGGTTGAATGTCAACAGGAACGTTGCTTCCGCATTTACTATTTGAGGATTGCCTTCATTCCCCTTGGACGCTCCATAGGAAGCTTGTCCTCTGGTCCAGATTTCCCACTTTTCGGGGCAAGTGGACCTATGCGGTCATCATTCCACTCTCTCGACAAATTAACATGGGAACAATTTACCGTTTTGACACTTTATCTTGTAAATGCAACTGGCAAATTATTTGCGAGACTTTGCAAAATTATACTCTTCTGAACCTCTAGCTCAGATTTCTTCGTAGTTGCATAAAAGGACCAGAGTCCAGATTCACATCTCATTCTATTTTCAGCAGCAATATGGTTCTACTATCTCCCCCTAATGTGACGGAAAAAAAAACACCTCATCAAAATACAAACCAGACGTACCCGCCATAAACAAGTCCACTCGTATAGAGACTTCAATACTTTAGTTGACGGAGGAATTGTATGTCACATAGATCCCATTTCTCTATGAGGCCCATATTTATACGGTGCTGTGGTGAAAATCAGTTCATAATCCAACGGCAAGCCAAAATATCGAAGATTGGAAAATATCTAGTTGACTTTCACGTACTAACCGCAACAGGGAGACAGTATAATCATGCAGTGCATCGGAAAAACTGCATGTCCCCAACCACGTTGGGAGATTACAAATTCTGTAGGAGCAAACTTGCTATCAACTTGTCTCTCTTCTTAACAAGTGATTCACGAGGACTAATAGGGTATGCACACGTAGTTCAACAATGATCCCCACATATGCCTAAATCTAGGCATTAATCATCCAAATGATCTGTGAACTTAAATTTTCACGTGGCATATTCCATTCTGATGGATTGATCCTTGTGATCTGGGATGACTTTGCTCTCAATAATGATTCTGAGCAATAAGCTTGTAAAAAGCATGGTCCCTTAACGGGCACACAGTGCCGGACCATCCCCATTGGTGCATTCCAATCACTATGAACGCATTCTAATATTCATGAATGGTTTGAATTTCTGGATCAAGTTGCATCTCCTATAACGGAAATCTGTTGGCTCGTCCTTTAGTGTAGATATGACGTACTGTGATCAATTTTTAGGTCTGCACATATAGTTCCATACATAATCCAAAGAATTTGGAACTTCACACCATTAGATTGTGCATTGTGTGAACCATCAATTACTTTTATAATCAGACAAACTTCCCAGGATGATCTAGGCAACCATTGCCATATCTGCACTTATCAAGATTCTAGAAATTATCTTGTACACCCAAAGCGTAACTGAGTTAATGTACTGTACGGTACAACCAAAATTACCGAGAAGCCGTGTACTCTAGGATTTCATTCAAGCCCTCTTTTGTGAGTCAGGGGTCGGCTTCCAACCTCACACTCATTATATGGGTTTCAACATAGAAACCAATGTGGATAACCTTAAATCTCTCAAAAACGGTACGCTTAGAATCTAGAACATCAATGCATCTAATAGTCTTGATGTAGTGAACCAAACGGTAGTGCAATTGTGTTTTGACCAGAGCCAACCAATTATTATCTCGGACCACACTTGTTATACATGAACCGTCCACAACTCTCTCAAGAGTCCGGAATTACTGGATCTCCTTATATTTGTGTTTACTAGATTTCCCACTATCCACTAACACACTTTCCTTCTCAACTGGATTATGTCATAGGTTAGGTTTCTAAGAGTCTAAATATACACATTAAACTTCATATAGAAATACATACATTGTATGTCACTACACTAGTCTATAGCGCTGTTGCTATAACAAACGTTTTTAAGCTTTTCCGCGATGACATTTGGAACAGTCGACTAGTGAGTAACTGCGATCGGGGGTCTTCCACTTACGACCCCAGAAGAAGGAAAACGTCGGGATATGCCCTCCTGGACACACGCTTGGCCAACATGGGTCGTGTGCGTCCGTGCGAGAGATCAAAATACGGGGTATACGTAGTAGAGTGCTAAAAAATAATTCAATTATACAGGCGAAATGTTTCTGGTCGTAAGTCATAACACAGTCAGTCCCGCCTAAAGTTTCCGTTTTGTATATAAATCCCACACAGTGCTCCACAGAAAAACGTTTTCTGTCTCGCTGGTACATCACACACAATTTTCCCCGTTAAATCGTTTGTCGATAGATGTTTCCATTGCACAGGTAGTAACAATTTTTGTATCGTGTGCGTCTATGAATACATCACAACACGAGTTTTTATGTGGTAAAAGTTTGCGCCAGGGTGGCTTAACGCAAACAGTCTGTTAAAGAGGATGTCGTGTGTGATTGTCATTAATCCAACATCGTGTTGATTCTCATAGGAAAATTGTGTGCGTTTAGCTGGTGGTTTTTTTTTCATCGCCCATGGTGTTTTCTCAATAATCGTTTGCAATATAGAAAACCAAATTAGGAAGCGCTAATTATGCACTATTATTAATAATCCATTTAGTTAATCTGATTGAAATTCATATAAGTCACACCTATTATTTCATTTTCATAATTGAAATACATCAGAGTCACAACATCATATTTAGTTTTCAGCACTCAGCGAGTCCCCATTACATAACGCACCAGCCACCAAGTTTCACATGCAAACATCTATCAACATTCGAAATTAGTAATCATACAGCGGTACATAGACATAGTATCTCATCTGGAAAAACTGATGAAAGAAAGCGGAATATTGAGCTCATGATGTTGAGGTCTTTGCAATCTTCAGGACAGCGCCTGTGGATGATGATCGTCCATCTTCGTGCCTCTCAGGAACACTTCAATATGAACTGTGGATATGGTATGAATACCTCCTCCTAACCTCCTGACCTACAGGTGAGCGTTTGAGAGATCGGTAATCATCAGTGACACTTGCTGTGAAAGGCTGAAAAAAAGGACTGGGCTAAATATCTTCTCTATATTGAAAATGGCAAAGGTAATAAAAAGGGCAAGTTATAATATTGATTGAGACTCTGTAGTGAACTTGCTGTCTTTTCATTGTGCACAAAAAGATCTTGTATGTTTTTTGTCGCTATTTTCCTCTTTATCCTAACAATCTTTCTGAGTTTCTTGAATTGATCTCGAATGTTGACATGGACAACGAATTTCTCCATATGCAAAAAGGGTCGAATAGTGGGTCAAAACTTTTGACAGCAGGACCTACATGTTCAGGACCACATGTAAAAACCTAATATTAGAAGTGGTTTCTTTGCAATTGCACAATAATGTGCATTAGGACAAAAGGACCAGGCATGTTGCAAACCTCGATGATAATCTACATGCTTACATTGTTTTCCCTGCAACACTATAAGGTAGTTATGATAGGTCAAGTGAGGGTTCGCATGCTATTAGAAAATATGTTCATGAAAAATAAGCACATTGCAGATTAATCAGATAATTCAAGCCACATGGAAAACACATTTATCCAACCAGCATGAGTAAGAATAGCGAATATACAATTGTATATGTTTCTCATGTATTAAGCAGCCAAAGTCGATTATTCTCACATGCACAATAATACAAAAATTCTACCACGATCAATTGGACATGCATTGCAGAAAGAATCTAGAACAACGCAGTTAAACCTACACACCGCATAAAATGAACCAAATAATTAACTGAGCACCACTTGCACAAAGATAAATCCTCCAAAATAGAAGATCAGACAGTTTTAACCAACCAAGTATGCGTAACACAACTGGAACGATAGCAATTGATTTATTTCTCATGTATTTTAGTACAGCCAAAATTCGATTTATTTCTACATGTATACAAGAACAGAATGCACTCCACAACATTGAACACGGCAGGAAGAATTAAACCAAAACAGTTAATAAACACCACCATAGCAAATGCCCCAAACGTTAACTGAGCACCAAATTGCACCAATGTATAACATACTAGAAGATCAGAAGTTAACCCCCCCCAAACCAGAGATGCGTGACAACTTGGAAATATAGCAATTGTGTTATTGTTTCTCAGGTATTTGTAAAGAAAAAATCTTGATTTATTCTCACAGGCAAGACAATACAAATTGACCCTGAAGAATTGAAAATCACATGTTGACAGATATTGGAAACCAAACAGTTAAATGCAACACGATTACAACACATCTAACCAAACAGTTAATAGTGAGGCACCACATTGCACGGACATATAGGGAACATATAGACTAGTAGAGCAATATTTGCATGGTAAAAGTCGATAGCAAAATTCACTAGAATTTGTTAAGGAAAGGTTAGTAGTGAAAACTGAATAGGCGTCCACTTATAGTGAGCTAATAAGACAAGCTAATCCTCATTGTCGGAGATATCGGATTTGATGATGGCTTCTTGGACATGGAAGAGGGGGAGGCTTAGCATCATGGGGCCCTCGTTGAGTGGGTGAGTTGCCTGAGCCGCTCCAGGCACCAACCTGCTGGCTCTCTTTTGAGTGAGGTAAAGCACGTGCCCAACTGAGAAAATACCTGATCGTCTTAGTCAGGGCCAGAGGGTGGCCGCGAGGAAAACGCCACGAACTGTCGTTTTAAAGCAGGCCCAACCACGTCGCGGCGTCGGTGCGATGGCATCGCGGTGCATGACGCGCCGAGGTGCTCCTGCAAGAATATAGGGGTCGGGCACAATGGCAGCCATCGGTACATCATCCGCCGAGGGCGGGCCGCAATTTAGCTGTTCGGGGGCAGCAAAATCTGTTCCTGAAACAATATTTGTGAGTCAGTCGAGACCCGATTTTATTTTCAACTATAGTTGACTGACTCTATAGACTGTCCGAAAAAAAATCAACTCTGATGCTGGGTCCAAAAACCTTTGGACTGTAGTGTACGTGTGCTAAGCTGATGGGTCACTCATGATTTTAATGATTTTGAATGAGAATTAGACAAGGAGATGGTAGAGAGTCAATTGCCTTAGAATGTAGATGGCATTTAATAAACAGGTCTTCTACCATATGAAGCTAAAAGAATTTTTACCCAAATATCCATATGTAACTTTAGTCAGTCACATTCCAACAACTATAGATTTTTTAAGCTAAGATATATACTGTTCCAACACCAAGTACTCCTCATCTAAAGGAAAATAAATCACCGAAAACCAAAGCCTATAATGGCAAGTTAAGATGACTATACATTATAAAGAAATACAAAACTCTATACTCCGAATACAATTTATTGCTATTGTTTGACAAGAGAAATAAGGAATAAATATCAGGTTGTTATGTTATTATCTCCTGCCCTGATAGGGGTAAAAAAAAATAAAATTTTCGGAGTGCCAGTGTATTAAGTGACAAATAAAATATTGGGAAAACTTTGTAGTGAGTTTAGCAATCATATCGTCGGAGAGAAAACAATTACATGATCCTTTCAAAAAAGCGCTCTGTGACGGCCTGCCAGCGCGGCCGATCGGACTGAGGCGATTTTGAGTCTGGTTCCCCACACACCACAACGGGGCTCGGAAAAATACGATTAAGGGCTGCAACGCTCATCGTCTTCAAGTTACCATCTTCTCCAAGGAGCTCGGTTGTAGCGATGTGATGATGTGTATGAAATGAAGGGTGGAGTGGTCTCAGTCCGTTTCGCCCGCGCGACTTAGTAGTATCCCCCAGTCTCCCCAATGTCGAGGCACGACGAGTGGTCCGTTCAACTCGATAGATGGGCGCCTTCGCCTCGGCGGTGATCGGCCTGGTGGTGTTAGCCTTGCGTGTGTTTCGAGAATTGGTGTCCTGCCTTCGCCTCGTCGTTGACGGAAGATATAGATTCTTTCATCAGAAGAAGAAAGAACATGTCGGTGAACTGGCTGTCGCTCGTAGAAGTTGTACGATGTTTGGGGAAGTGTTTGATGGAGAGATTGGGTTTCGCCGCGTTTGGTGTGGCGTTCTTGAAGATGCGTAGTACGATTCGTAGATTTGACCTAGGGGGTAGTTGTAATGGACGATCCTGCTTGGGTTAGACTGTTGATGCAGAAGAATGAAGGGGTCGTGTCCGGTTTGTAGTTAGGCATCTTGACACACGATAAGTCAGGAAGATTGGCTAATATCATGAGGCATCCAGCAATGCCGATGTAGAAGACACATCCGTCCGAGCTGAAGAGTTGAGGAATATTGCGAACATCATGTTCGATGTAGTCAAAATGTTGGCATGTCGAGGTCGGCATATCATGAGGCGGACTGATGTGTAGACGGACGTCCTCACCGGAAGGTGACGTAGCTGAAATGCTTTGGCGCAAGATGTAGACTGACGCCACTGCCAAGGCATGTGTCGATGTAGAACCAATGTCAATGGTTGTGTGGACTGATTGGCAGGCAGATTGATGCTAAGTCGGCATACTCGTCGGATGCAAAAGTCGATGAAGATGTCAATGTTATGCTGAGTATAGTCGGTTCTCCGCCTCGAGGGAGTTTTCTGAAGGATGTTGATACGACAGGTACTGCTATGTGATCTTGTGGTTGATGAATGTGAAGACGAAGGAAGGGAATGTCCCCCTGTAAAAGGGGTTAACTCTCCTCTACTCCTTTATTCAGGAGGTATGCGGCGAGGCCGAGATCGCTTGCGGCACGACGGGTCATAAGATCTTCGTATTGACAATGTAGTGTGGGACAGAGCTCGCAAACCGGTTTGCACAGGGCCAGATACAATCATCCGGCCATGTCTCGGTCAGGATTCACGTCGCCACACTCGCGCATTTACGTGAAATGAGAGGATGGGAAATAGAGGAAAAGAGATAGATATAAGATGGAATTACGCAGGCATGCCACAAGAAGATGAAAGCAATGACTTCAATCGTTCGCGTAGATGAGGTAGCTGGTGATAGAGCTTGGACATCGTGGCCGCCCACTCCTCAGGAGGGGCCAGTTACTATGTTTGTGTGCTCGGTGGATTCATGGTGCCTCACGGGCTGTAAGTTACATCCTAGTGTCGGGTGTCGTGCGGTCTAGCGTGGCGCTTCGTCAAAGGCCAGCTTGGGCACGTGACGCACCCGATCTGTGTTAGGGACGCGTAACACGCTTCGCGCAGCTGCTCCCGGCCCGGTGGCGCCCAGACTGGGGCAGCCGTTATAATCGTGGTGTCCGTCCTCTTGTGGTACCTCCGTGCATTTCGTGTGTGATGCCAACAGGGGAAAAAAAAGTTGCCCGTGGCAGGCATTGGCATGAATGCCATGCCTTGTATATCATTGTACCGCATGGATTAATGGTCCATGGCTTTTGGGACATTCGTGTCCGCACAGGCATCACGTCACAGGCATGCAGGCCGTTTTTCCTCGGATGAATTTCCGAAACACATCAAAAGTGCCCTGGCGCCGTCATGTGATGAGGGTCGCCAATCCTGCCGCGGTGTGTATCTCCTCGTCCGTGCCTCGTAGTCATTCCATCCGACCGTGCACGGGTTGCCGCCGGGGACATGTGACTCACATCACATGGATGTGTCGCCCGCTAACGCATGGACGCTTTGTACACGGCGCTACAATCTTGGGGGTTACTACGTCACTAATTCTGCCTGCCTCCGTCATAGCGCTATCCGCAGCGCCGGAATGGCAAGGGCATGTGTTGTTTCGTCGAGCATACCTCTCAATGGGGCATAGTCGTGATCTCCCTCGCGCCGCGAAGCTGTGCGAGTCTCTACCGGCTGTGTGTTGGCTCCCGTGGATGAGTTGTCAATGTAGTGGCAGGAGCGTATTCTTTCTATTCCTAAAGGAGGAGTCTAGTCTGCAGTCGTGATGGTATGTGCGTTACATCGTGGTATCGTTCGCTCGTCGCTCCGCAGCGCTTGATTTTGTAATTGTTTATTACTTTTAAACTATTCACATCTTGTTGGTTGGTTAGTATTAAGTGTCGGATCCTTTCTCTCTACAAATTATATATTAGTAGGAGCTCAGAACAGAAAAAATAATGCTCTAGTGAGGTACTAGAGAGAGGATGGTGCTGGAGATAAGAATTATGATGTCTCTATAACTATAATTCGGTTGGCTCATTATCATTAAGTCGAGATCTTATAGATCCTCTGGTCTAAAAAATATAAATTAGTATGGCTAAGAAAATAGGAGGAGGAAGTAGGATGATGCTGGATGGCGTGTACCGTGAATAACGCAGCGCCGCTCCAATTACAACAACTGTTGAGTGGGGTGCCGTGGTGTCTTCCCTAAAAATGCTGGTGGGAATTAATGTGCACGCACGATTCGGACCATGCACCCCTGTGGCTACGATGATATACGTTCGTTGTATCAAATAAGGCATCTCTCTAAAAACATATATTAGTATGAGTCAAAAAACTTTAAATGCTTCTGGTAGGTCAGAGATGATCGTGCTGAGATATTATTTATGATGTTTATAAATACACTTCTCTGGTGGCCTTGTATAATTCAAAGAGAGCTTTTAGATATTCTGTCTAAAAAATTATATTAGTATGAGCTCGAAACTAAAGGTTTGGTAGGTCCGAGAGATTATAGTGATGAGTATATAGATGATGTCTAAATTTGTAAATTTTTTGAAGACTTCATAAGTACTCCTCCGTCCATAATGTAAGACGTTTGTTAAAATGTTGTAAAACAAACATCTAATTATGGGGGACGGAGGGAGATTCATTTAATTCTAAGAGTCCTTAGGTTTGCGCTTAAATAATTAAGTTGTAGGAACTAGAGAGGATAGTGGTAGGGTAAATCTAAATCTTTTTTTTTTGTGGGGTTAAACTCAATCTAATATGGACATGAATTTTTCATTAAAATTATGTAAATATCCCCAAACGAGCTTATCGCATGACTTCCCATTCCATCTATCCATTATATTAGTCTCTACGTGTGAGAATATGGTCCAGGCAGGCATGGCAGTTGCGTTCTACCTGCACGGGTATAAATCCAAAGGGTTTGAGCCCCTGTGAGCAGTCATAGTAGAAGAGCCCTTTTCTTGTAATTTATATATCCCACTAAAAGTTAAATGGAGTTGGCTTTTTAGCACAAAACAGTTGGGGACACTAGCGGGAGGTGCTTGGAGAAAAAGAACGAGAAAGATAGAGTATGATGAGGAGAAATCCCATTTTTTGTCTACTCTTGTTTTTCCAAGTTTATTCATTTTCATCCATGCATGCAAACCCATATCTATACAAATAGAAGAGCCCATTATACAGAAATGGTTAAAGAGGGCTCTATATGATCATCATCTCCAGAGAGGATCCATACCATAAGAAAGGGTATTTAATCCTTGCCAAGTGGATTCTTTGTTGGCAGTGGTAACAAAACAATCATAAACCATTCTCGAAGTTCGTATTACGTGTCCGGACTGCCAAAAATGTCGATATTAGCTATAGGTTCTTCCGTGTAACAAAAGCAATACAACAATCAGAGAAGGCATGTAGTTGCGATTCTTATTAAATATATACACGGACGGTAGGATGCAAATTTTCTCGCATTTTTTATTTTTTGTCTATCACTTGAAAACGCAAGGGAAGAAACTTTGCTTGCACAAATTGTTGAAAACGGCTATACAAAGAATTTGAAGGCGTGACCCGAAAAAATAGTTTTTTTTTGTAAGTTGAGTAACACAATATATATACACGTGGTCGTGCTGTTATTTGATTATTTAGAAAACTCTTTTAGAATGAGAGTCATTCTCTCCTTCCCACGAAGAAAAACCCACTATTCATGAATTTCAAGAAAAGAAAAAAGAAGCCCACTATTCTGGTCTTGGCTTAGTACTACTAATTTCTCGTGAGGATCTGGCAGGTGTAGTGTCGCCCGGCCGGGCAAATTAGTGGCTGGCTTGGTTGCCTTCTTCGTATTAAGGAGGAGGAGGATGGTACGATGATGCGGGCTGGCGTGTACGTGATACCGCCATGCGCCTGCCTCAAACACAAATGGTTTGTCTCCTAGAAAATGCATGGTGGGAATAATGCACGGCGCATCACGAATCGATATGCCCCTGGCCTACTAAGTATTGGTACGTGTGTATATGGCCCCCACTCCCAGTAGGCACCACTGAAACCGGATCGAAGCATACTCATCCACAAAAGTGAAGGGAAAATGGCCGCGTCTCTAGCTCTGCAAGGACGATGCTCTTCTCCTCGTGACTGCTCCACTGGTCGTCGTTGAAGCCACTTGACAGGTAATAAGTTAAGCATCCTAGATTCTCCCGTTTGCAGTGGCATGCCATCGCCAGTCGTATAACAACATTTTACTTGCATCCTTCTTCCTTGTCTGTCAGGCTGCCGGACCCCAGACCGGGAGTGGGAGGGTGGGAGGAGGACGACAAGGAGTACCTGCGCTTCACAAGCAGTCCTTCCACGCGCTGGTCCTCAAGAATGCGCCACCCCCCCCCGCGCTGGGTACGTGCAGGGCGGCGAAGAGCACGCTGCAAGACGCAGAGACCAAGCCGGGTACAACATGCTTGCATGTCAACATCAGTCCGGCAACCACCGCACCACCCTGCCATCAAGCATGAACAACTCCTTATCATGGTTGGGTCCAGTCGGAGGCGGCGACTGGTTCGCACTTCCTGAAGGACGGGACAAGTCTTCTGGCTCCAAAGAGCTCTCCTTCAAAAGCACTTACCGTGGTCTCAATTGGTAGCGGCCACATCGCAAGTCATGGAGAAAGGTAACCGTCGGGAAAAAGGCCGTGTGCCCAGGCGACCCTCATCCTTGCGCCTTCAAGGCGGGGGAACCGCCATGGCCGAACAAGGAGGTTCGGACGGGCCATGGCCATGTTCGTCCTACTATGTATGCGAGGGCGAAAGGTTTCCCACTGGTCGGGCACCAGGTGGTCGCAGATGGAACGACGGTGGACCAGTCACTCCCCAGGCCACCAGGCTCTTCAGAAATTGGAACGGAGATTTGCTGCGCCTTGTCAAAGTCGATCAGAAGAAAAAGTGGGACAAGATCGGGAGGCCCACGGTTATCCACAATTTGGCCAGCCGCCCATGTCGACGCGGCGTCGGCCAAGAAAAACACACCTGTTGTTTCGTCCTGACAGCCCACTCAATGATGGTGATAAGTAGCCCTTTTTAATACTAGATTGGCCCAGTCAACTTGCGAATACTACGTAACTACTCAAGTAATAATAATTAGTCAATAAAGTGAAGAAGTGTATTATAGATCATGACTTGTGTATGAAAGGCACATTATCGGTGTTTGTTCTGTGACTGGTATATGTAATAAGTATTAAAAAAATTCCACGTTAAAATTAATGGATGAATCTGGAGATGCATTGCACGGTAACATGTTGGTTAATTTGACCGTGGCCGACGGAGCCACATCTACATTGCCGGTGCGTGACAGTACATGCATGCCGTTTGTACTTTAATACTACTAATTAAGGCATAAGTAGGAGTACGTGCCAGTGCCACTGCTTCACAGATCGATGATCTAAGACCAACCAGAGGCGTTCTCCTATTTCTTGCGGAGGCTGCATGTTCTACATTTTAGTTTCCTATCAGAGGCGTTTCACACACATTCATGAGCAATTCACTAACACATATAGTCAAAGCCATTTTACAAACCATGTCCGCTTTCTTGCAAACACAATGTAGAAAAATGATGGTTTGGGCGGTGAGTCTTCATTCCATTCTTCACGGTTGTCGCTTCTCCTACCCGTGCTGGAGGTCCTTTCACGTCCTACACAATAAAACCTCCCAACAGCTTCAAAAGGACCTCCACCAAAGCAGGGGCGAGTACAATAACTCTCATCGCACTTGAGGGTAATCCCGTGCTCGGTTTCGGCAATTCAAGTCCCGCTCTACTCCTAGCCAGGGGGGAAAATTGTCATGCGTAAGCTCTTGAAGCACAAGCTTGAATCGATGTCATCTTTGTTGGAATGGTCTATACACGGGACAGGTCTGCACTCCTCATATGGTCCGATTGATGACCGATGCCAATCACGCGCTTTGTTTTCCACCGGCAGGCAAAGCAACCGCCATATCTAGGATTGGAATGTAAATATTGTGTTGTTCCAATGAAGCGCGTGTTGTTTGTAGGTTAAATAAAACAAAAATACTGTGAGCGCGCAGCAATGAACACGGAGAATGCGCGGGTTCATTTCATGTACATGGATTGCAGCCACGCGTTTTGCTTCAGTCAACAGGAGGCTTTACCACATTACACCACTGCAACAGAGCAACGTGATAACATACTATGGAGGACAAGAAGCAGTAGTGCAGAACCAAGCGATGTTCTCAACTGTGATGTCGGTGAGGGAACCTGCCGATGCAGGAGATTATTGATCAGGAGGCACTGTTACAGTTCTCGACCGCATGCAGCTTTGGCATCCCGATACAAAAATGTTGTTCTCTATTATCGGGAATACAAATCAAGCCTTACAAGTTGAAATTAATTAGCTAAGGCATACATCAAGCACACATATATGAGACAAGAGAAGTGAGACTTCAGCCATAGCAGCAAGAGACATACGCAAGAACCATTTGAGCTTTATCAGTGGGAACAGAAAAACTACAGATCATCCCTGAGTTACAAGCATGTAGCAATTAGGTTAGTGCCAATACTAATTCTACATCATGGGCAAATTAGAAATACCAATTCGGACATGCTCTAATACTAGCATAAATTCACATGGCAAACACCATACGATACTGTAGTAATTTATGTTCAACATTTTATATCCAGATGTAGTCTTAGCAACATACGGCAAAGAGAAAAAATTATACAACCATTCTGTGTGAAGCAATATTTGACCCCTTCTTCCGAGTCCCCAAACCCATAATTATCTTGATCATAGAAAAGCTCAATCTATGTCTCATTCCAATACGCGGCCGATTAGACCAAGAGGAGCTGTGAAGCAGCGGGGAGGAGGCCCTCTTGATTTGATGGCTAGTACGGATCCCTCCACAATTACTCATCTACAAAGAATTGAGGGAGTACTCGCCTTCCTAGGCATGTGTGAGGGCGCAAGGGAATCTCCTGGATGTTTATGCTTGGTGGCTTGTCGGCGGGGGTGCTCTGGGGCAACATGTCATCCAATCCTGCTCGAATGGGTCGCACCAAGGTGACCTGAGTCTAGGGGTCGACACAGTGGATTCCGAGGTGGCAATAGCTACAGTTGGAGTGTCCAGACTGGAGTGGGACCGAGGGCCGATATCGTAAGTCAGTGTGAATGAGACCCTCTTTGCAGCCGTTGTGGCGTGCTCGCGGCACAGCAGGCTGTTGGGGCAACTCCGAGACCGTCCATCTGCACAGATTCTCCGACCGGACGACCAGATCGGAATCCATTAGACCGGGGTGGGAACGCCGGGTAACACAGGGGTGGACACAATTATGGGGGACGGACTTCGGTAGCGCCTTATGACCCACAGTGCGGAGCCCTTGCGGGACCCGGGTCGTCGGTCTTCGCCGCACCAGGCAGGGGTTCACACGTACGTGCGAGATCGCAGCATGAACCCTGAGGATATACCCCTTTGACTTTCGCAGGACTGGTTTTGACCAATGGACCTTTCACCTGGTTGTGATAAGGTCGCCCATGGGAAGCACTTCAAGAACAAGGTCCGGGTACCAACCCCACGCAAGATTTCCCTCCGTGTCGACCCAACTATGGCCGTTTACCCATCCAATGAGAGGCCTCCAGCGCAGTCCGTGCGGTGGATCACAATCGGAGCCGACGTTTGGCTGTTTGCACCTGCCACCCACACTTCCAGAGTGTGTTAGAGGGCCAAACGGGCAAGAGTTGGCGGCACTAGCTAGCCCCGAAAGCACCGTCGGTCTAACCGGGCCCGTTGACCCGGTAGATCTTAACCCTCATTGACTTTTGCCGGAGGGCTTTCTTGTTAGGGTAATAACAATGCCACTAATCATGGCCTTCTAAGAAAAATTGTTGCAAAATAGTCCATATTATATGTTCTACTGCAATACTAGAAAAATGTCACACAATTTTGTGGTAAGTTGTGTGCTAATTTATAATTATTTTTAGTATTGTTATTTCTTTCTTTCTGGTAAGGGTGAATACAATTATAATTATTCTTATTTTGAAAATGTATACATGTAAGTTTGATACAATATTGTGTCTAAATATATGTAACTAGAGCGGACATGCAGAGTATATAGTTTATCTCGTTATAAAATTGTTATTATTCTGATTTTTTGATTTGTTATTATTTATTCTTCTTTGTGAAGAATAATACCAATGCCTTTATTCATTCTTATCCTATAAAACTTCAAATATTTATGTATGTATTTAGGTTTTGTTTTGTGTTTCATTTCTCTTTCTCTCCTAAGGGGTCAAGCACCGATGTTAATATTACCAGTATTTTCTGAAAAATTTATATTCTGATTTGATATCGCTTTTGATGTCATTTTCCTTCTTTACTTTTAAGGGTTAATATCAAGATACTAACTTAATTTCCCTTTAGAACATCTACATTGTTAGTCAAAGCTTTCACTATCATCATTATGCTTCTTCTGGCATATACTAACGAAGTGTGTGTTTGTGTAAATTTTTGCTGCAAAGGTGTATTTCGATTATATTGATCATTACTATGCAGGTATAAAATTCACCACATTGATTGTAGTACTTGTGGCAAACTATCATTTTTTAGTAGTTTAGTAATTTGCTTTATGTCGAAGGGATAATACGCATGATTAACTCATCTTTATGAAATAGGTACATAAGTAAGTTGTTATACAATATGTGTCTAAATTATGCTAGACTGCGGAAATACACTAATAGCTTATTCTTTCGTTATTAAAAAGGTGCATTTAATGCAAGGTAGTGTGGTTTTTTTAAGGTTTTCCTTTTTCATTATATTTCTTCTTAAAGGGCAATATCAATGTCACTAATTCAATCTTCCTTGTAAATCTTCATTATTTTGTTTTAATTTAATTTTTCCTTTCTTCTTTAAAGGTAGTACCAATGTCACTAATTCATTCCTTCTTAAAGTATTAGTTTTTGCGAAACTTTCACTATTATATGCTTATTCTTGCATAGTGTATAAAAAGTGCAATTCTTGTGTAAATTATATGCAAGTTTGTCATGATTTGTTTTCATATTTTTATTTTCTTTCTTCTTTAAGGGTTATACCAATGCCCCTATTTCATTCTTTCTTAGAAAAGTTTATTTTTCATTTTTTTTATTTTTATTTTTCCTGCATTTTATTCTTGATGGTGAAACCAACACAAGTACCATATTTCGTATCTAATAGTGTGTTTTTCTTCATTTATAATCTAATGTTTTGGTGTGACTTCTTTTTTTGATGTTGCCGGTAGCGGCTTAAAGGTGATGAATGTTTGTGTGACGTCTTTACAAGATCGATACCCAATTCAGGTAAAATGTTACGTGCCCTCTGTAAGAATATTTTGAATATTCACTATGGCCCGAATAATTTATCAGAATGATTCTAATATTAAGTTGTCTTGTGTGATGATTACTAGACATAAATATTTTAGAAATATTAGTTTAAATAGCCTCTTCTCTCCCGTCAAAATGATATGTACGTATGTACTTATATGTGTATATGTGTATTGTACAGGCTATGTCAAAAAAATGTGAGAGTGCACATATAGTCACTAACGATTGCGTTGCGTATAATACATCGCGTTGTCGTTTGGGTAATGGCTGTGACGGGTGTTTTGCTTGTGATTAATTACATGCTAATGGCAGGTGCTTAATGAGATTAGCCGGCTGGCTGTGGATGCATGTGTCCCACCCAAGGTGTGGGGGCGAGAGATTGTGCAGCTGCGTGCATGGAAGTGGACAAGGACCGGTTCCAGCTCCGTGCCGGCCACACGTGATCATGCATGCATCATGCATGGACTCTCAAGATCGGTCCACCCAGGGTTCTGTCCCTCTGTTCGAGCCGGGCAGCAAATCGACTGAAACAATATTTGTGGTCAGTCGACTGACCCGAATTTTATTTTCAGTTGACTGATCTATAGCCTGTCCCGAAAACAATCAACTGCTGCATGCTGCGTACAAAAACCATTTGGACTGTAGTGTACGTGTGCTAAGCTGATGGGTCACATCATGATTTTGACTGAGAATTAAGACAAGAGATGGTAGAGTCAATTGATCTAGAAGTAGATGGGCATAATACAGGCTTCTACCATATGAAGCTAAAAGAATTTTTACCCAAATATCAATATTGTAACTTTCGTCAATTACAAACAACTATAGATTTTTTTAAGCTAAGATTATATATTTTCCACA